>JAOBRC010647341.1:0-10706 GCA_027575255.1 Scolionema suvaense
ACGAATATTGCCGTGCGCACTGAACTTCCAGAGAAATATTGTTTATTTTATTCTCAATTGTTCCTCAACGAATGTTTGCATGCTGAGAGCAGGACATTTATGCAAGATTTGAATAGGCTTTTGTTTTGGAGAACGTGAAGGTGAGGTGCTTCATTGCTCAAAAGACCAATGGAAATGTACTTTGTTCACTTTCCCCTCCTTGGGTTCATTACGGTAACTTATGTTTCAAGTGTTTAAGGCGTTGCCTGACCAGTTAACGAACATAGTATAACTGTCCTGGTGTATCAGAATAACACTATATTTGCATTATATTTATATTATATTATATTTGCTCTGAAACAGAAGTACTTGCTTTCTTTACCACTCACTGTTTTGAATTCATTGGGCAACGGTCCTGTTCAAATTCTTGAAAATTTCCGACAATCATTGCCGAAATATCTTTAGATTATCATAAAATTTTAGGTAAGGGTTATCAAACGCGCACGATTTCATTGTTCAGACATGTTTACTACAGATTGCTGCAAATGGGCATAATTGACAAAATCTCAGTAAAGTGGGTGTGTGTTGACCGAACTGTATTGGACCAATTGTATAAACTATATGTGCGTGCGACCGCATCTTGATTATGGTGACGTTATTTATCATAATCTGCTACAAGATATGATGGAATTAATAGAGTCTGTTCAGTATCAAGCAGCCCTCATTGTATCTGGATGTTGGAGAGGAACAAATAAAAGGAAGATTTATGATGAACTAGGTTGGGAAAGTCATATTGACAGAGAAGATGGGCGCGAAGGCTTAGTCTTTTTTATAAAATACATGATAACTTGACTCCAAGTTACCTCAAGGAATTAGTTCCAGCTAGACAGCCTCTAAGGGAAAATCTAAGACAGCGCAGAGATTATAACACTTCTACCTGTCATGCGCGTACGGAACGATATAAGAATAGCTTTTTTCCTTTCAGTATCCCGCAGTGGTCTACTTTAGATGCTTCTATAAAAAATTCCGAGTCGCTAAGTGTATTTCGAACTAGCCTTTTCACGTTCATGCGACCAATAAAATCCAGTCTCTTTAACATAAAGGATAAGTATGGCACTTCATTACTAACCAAACTTCGAGAGGATTTCAGTGATCTCAGAGTACATCGTTTCAATCACAATTTCAATTGTGACAGTCCAGTCTGCAGTTGCAACAAGGAAGAAGAAACTTCTGAGCACTTTCTTTTGCGATGCCCTTTTTATACACAACAACGCCAAGATAGAACTGCTTAGTACGGTTTATGATGTGATACAGAATGATGTATCGGTACTCCCTCATAGCCATTTGAGTTCTCTCCTTATGTATGGCAGCAATGTATACAACAGTATTTCTAACAAGCTAATTGTAGAAGCTACTATTAGATATATCAAACGTTCGCAAAGATTTCGTAATCTTGAAGCGTTTATTAGTGATGCCGATAATTCCACTTTGACACCTTAGTGTACCACCTGTTTTTACAGAATTGCCTGCAATAACTACCATCATGAACATTTGTGTGTCAACATTGTACTTGTGTTTATCTAAAGTTTTTGTCAGCGTTCCGTGCTGTCTTTTATTTTAGTCTGTACGGGAGTAGGGCATTGGTCCCGGGTGAGGGATTTATCCACTCTTTTCCAGTGCCCTTCTTTAGGATGTACAAGATTTATGTATTTTATGTGAATAGAGAAACAAAAATATGTAGATCATGCTCAATGTCATGGACATGCGAATAGCCCATAAACTCTGCCGAATTAAAAGATGAACTATTGTCCGCACGATATCTGTCTGAAATCC
This sequence comes from Scolionema suvaense, assembly GCA_027575255.1. Classification (NCBI taxonomy): domain Eukaryota; kingdom Metazoa; phylum Cnidaria; class Hydrozoa; order Limnomedusae; family Olindiidae; genus Scolionema; species Scolionema suvaense. The sequence continues at coordinate 1,813 of JAOBRC010647341.1, forward strand.
GTGTGTTTTCTTCGCAGCTTTTCAAGGTTTTCAAAATTGTTTTTTTTTCTGAAGATGGAAAAAAGAATAGTTATGTAGTGCACACAATATATACGACTGTTGACGGACATTGGTCCGAACAGATCGATTGAGACACGTGGTGTTTATATGTACAAGGTATGTGCGTTTAGAAGGCCTTGATATGTAGCATCTGGAGTGATACGGGTTCCCTTGTGGTCTTCATGGAGCATAATTGTCAGGTTTGGTATTCAACTACTGCCTTTTTGTGTAATTCGGTTTACAATTGTTTACTCAACGCATCGCATTGTCCTAATATGGACATTCACAGGCAATGCGTTGAGTAAACACTGGCAGGTGATTGGCGGAAAATCTCGCGTCTATTGTTTTGAGTTGCAGAGCGCATTGCAACTAAGTGTACACCAGGTGTTGCATGCTATTGGGAAGGTCATTGGTTATTGGTTTGAGATAATGAATTTAAGGATGTCCACCTTTATGTGCTTTCGAAGAACATATTTTTAAAGAGAATCTGACAAGACAGTTGTGTCACCACAAAAGATAAATCTTTCATCTATGTATGAAGGAACAGAGCAAAAAAAGATTTTAAAAAATTTGCTTACTCTCTTACGTCGAGTACACGGAGTAGGATATAACTGCATTCCCGCAATGGTCAGTGAGAAAGTTTTATTAGAGAAGGTTGAAAATGAAGGAAGAGGAGCCATGCTGGCCATGGCCAGCGAATCATATACGAGACAACCTGTCCTAATGCCACTATAGCACCTGCTTTCAGAAATCCTGAATAGCATTTTGTGGTCCGTGATTATTTCGAACGGTGGATCACCGGCAACATATTGCCGAAGTCTACGGCGAGAGCTTCAAAATTAAGCTATCGATACTTCTCTCTGCAATACAAGTAGTGGACCTACTGGTGCACTCTACGGGATGAGATTGTTCAGCATCTGCACCTTCCATCAATACAGCTGCAAGGTTAGAGCAGTCAGTGTACGTCATAAAACACCTCTAGGTTTTGATCAAAGTGTGGTATCAACATATCTGCTCTGAAAGCCTCTTTGGCCGTGCCGATCTCTTTTTGACAATGTGTTGCGAAATGAAATTGGTTTTCGCGTTTTGCACGTTTTCTGGGGTATTCTGACTTTCGTGATATTTCTGGTATCAAAGAAGATTGCTATTATACCACAATCACACACCTTCTGCGATTGAATCTTTTCCTTTTTATTGTTAGATGGAGCAGGAGTCATCTGTGCTCATCAGATGAATTCTCTAACGTCAGCCAGTCTACAAATCTAGCACTGTCAGCCACAGTGCAAATTTCTGTGCTCAACAGATGAATTCTCTAACGTCAGCCAGTCTACAAATCTAGCACTGTCAGTCACAGTGCAAATTTCTGTGCTCATTAGATGAATTCTCTAACGTCAGCCAGTCCACAAATCTAGCACTGTCAGCCACAGTGCAAATTTCTGTGCTCAACAGATGAATTCTCTAACGTCAGCCAGTCTACAAATCTAGCACTGTCAGTCACAGTGCAAATTTCTGTGCTCATTAGATGAATTCTCTAACGTCAGCCAGTCCACAAATCTAGCACTGTCAGCCACAGTGCAAATTTCTGTGCTCATCAGATGAATTCTCTAACGTCAGCCAGTCCACAAATCTAGCACTGTCAGCCACAGTGCAAATTCGCCAGTATGAGAGCAATTGTTCATTGGCAAAAATTTCTAGCCTGCATGTTTTTTCGTCTCGCAAATTGCAGAGAGCAACACCGTTTCCCGTAGTTATTACTACCTTTTAGTGGCCTCATATTTACGGTTAAAATGCACCTTTATATGAATCTCTGATCCCAAGCGACAGTTGAACGTCTTGACAAAATATACAAAAAAATAAATGTAAAAAAAGCCTTAGTTATATGTTCCAGTCGAAATCACCAAGAGACCTTTTATCCAGAGACCTTTTACCCCGCAATGACTCAAAACGTGAACTGTCAATTTTGTCATTATCGAACACTTCAACACTTCAACAAGCCAAAACTTCTGCAGCATTATGACGAAAGTACCCAACTTGGTGCCAATCGACGCCTAATTGCCTGTTCTTCAAAAAACGTCTTTAATCTTGATTTCTCAATTGGAACATGTAGCGTGCTAAGGCACGCCAAAGTAACCCTGCATGCCTTTTCTTATAAGCACCAATAAATCGAAAATGAGCCTCGGTAGTGCGTGTACGTGAAATTTTGAAAAAAAAATGCCCAACATTTTACCAGACCATATAAAGTCTGAACCACTGAAGCTTTTTCTTCAAATTTGTTTTAAATTGCTCTAAATAACGACTAATTTCTTTAGTAAAGGTTATTCAAGCAGTTCTTGCTAGGTTCATAGCGTTTTTAGGAACGGAAAGTCAAAATTTGGGTAAAAATTGGTCCAGTTGCCTGCAAAAATGTCCCCCATCAGATGGGAAGATCAAAAAATTTCGAACTGATTCTTATTTCATCTTATATCATGTCACCAAGTTTTTGCTCTTATGCTCGGGCAATTCAATTTTACATCGTTCTTCACCCCCCTCCCCTCCAACAACAACAAAAACAACAACAAAAATAGGGCTAAAGCAAGGCTTTGAGGTGAATTTGTCGGACTTCTGCACTGAGCACACTCTTGTTTGTACAGAAAGAAATGAAATTATTGTGCTTTGAGCAAATCAAGAACTGTTTTTCACGGAAGGATTAATTGAGAGAAAAGAAATTAATTGAGAGAATAGTGAGGTTGAGACTGGGGTGGTGCTTAGCTGGTGCTTAAGTATTTGATGTAATCGAAGCTGATGGCGGTTATAGCACTGGTGCTTATGAAAGAAAAGCATGTATTGGCAGAAAACATACGTGAGTGTTTTTCAAAAATTTCGTTCAAAATGTAAATAAATCAATAAAAGATATTAAAAAAGAAAAGAAATGAATAAGTCCAGAAAGCTGTTGTTATATAGGGCGAGTAAAGGTGCTGTATCATGTTCCACTAGTAAATAACATCACATCATATTCCAAAGCGTAGTCAGTTTAGAAGCGTGTAACAGAATTGAGCTTATCTAAAAATTTGGAAGGAAATCCTTTTTTATTCAGTTGTATTCTATGCCATTACACGTATCCAAAATATTAGGCCGATTAGTTTTCTTTTTGCTCGCAGATAAAATGTTCCTTATCACTGTAAGAACCTTACCTTCCAGTAGGTTTATGCGCACTTATACATCCATGCTTCTATGTATGCACGTAGAAGAGGAAGCAATGCAAATGTACAAACTTGAATAGTCCAATCCAACCATTCAACAAGAAGCGCAAACCCTAAGTTCTGTGGTTTCAATCTCTCTTCAAAACGTTTCCAGAAGTCGCACTAAAACTAAGACAGCTGCTTGGCCGATGCTTACTTTTGGCCAAATTTCTGAGTGGCAGTACTTATGAAGGTGTTCCCTAAGGATAAAGTGGGGAACGAATTAACGTTTGAAGTCCTGCCTTACGTTCTATTACCTGTTACGAGAAGTGAGAGTGCAAGAGACGCGTTGTAGAGACTGGCCTCAGCAGGAAATACAATGGACCTGGGCAGTGTAACTAAGAACGAACCTTTTTATACTATCCGAAGTCAAGGCATGGATGACACTTTGAGCAATATTTCGCAAGCAAGTCTGATTTTTAATTGCAGCCTCATATACTTCAAGCGATAAGTGATATTTTACAGAGCAAAGTAAAACATAGATGACATATCTAAAACACCACATACGCTCCTAACACAACAGTTTTATGAGCCGGACGCAACTTTTCCGATGATAGTTAGATCAGCGTCAATTTGAAATGCAATACATAAGCATACTGATAGCTTACACGTAGGGTCTTCCTTGCCTCTATCATAGGCGTCTTCCTTGCCTCTATCATAGTTGCCATCCGATAACTTTGACATCCTTTTGTTCTCGCATGGACGTATAATTTGTCCATGGTTCTCGTCAGCTTTCCACTAAAGGGGAGTGCTCAATGTTTTCAGTGCTGCCTTCTAGAACCTTAGATGAAGCACGTTTTATGATCTCTGCGAACAAAGAATCGTTTGAATTTGTTCATCAACCACTCGGTGGTCGGAGTGCGTGTTCACTACAGTAGTATATTGTTCTGGTGTTCATCATCTTCGTCATTTGTAAGAGCTACTTCATTATCACCGTCGGCAGCTGTAGTCTTGCTTTGGGTGGAAATCGAACTGACATCATCAGAATCACAATGACGTAATGAAGCATTTTGGTCCATATACTGCTTGGGGGAAGCCACTTTGTCGCAGGTGCTTCATATGTACCTGGTTTCGCATGAATGTTTCATCATTCCGTCGAACCAGTGCTGCATTTATATGGAGCTGAATAAATGCTGCAAGCTTGTTTCCGGCGACTTTGGAACTTAAAGTGATGCTTTTTGTTGGTTGGTTTGGAGGACTCTGTTGCCAGGAAGAACAAGCCTTTCGTCTACCATCAGCGCACTATTTTAATCAGCCTCTGCTTTGAAGCATCTTGTTCACGAATGCCTAGTACATTTCTTGCTGAGAATATGCACTGAACAAGATTTCCCATTTCATCTCATATTAGAGTGCCAAACAGCAACTGGACCGGAGGGGCACTTGTTAGAGCAATTAGCAGTGGTTCTCTAAGACCTCAAGAAATTAGGGGGAGCCAATCTCGGTCATCAGTAATTGCTGTCTGTATAGGTTTCTTCAGTGTGCGATTGAAGCACTCCACTTCTTTATTAGACTGGGCATGGTATGGTTTAACACAGCGATGATGTTCGCTGAATCAGATCCCAAAGTATTGAACTGACAATCCAGCGGGATGTCATTCACAGGGTGTGAATTCGAATGATTTCAACGTACGGGAATCTACCGAGGCAACAAACACATACCAGAAAATGTTAGGACAGAGAAGAATGGGCCACAACGATAAGGTAACAATATCATCTGTTGATGGGTAGGCTGAGGGGTATTTGCAAACTATTTGACACGACTAGCTACATAACGCTCCGCACCTTTATTAATACCAGGCCACCAGAATTTTGTTCGAAGCCTTTGTGTTGTTCAAACAACCCCTTTGGTGGCCCTCAAAAGCAAGTGAAAGAACGCTTATCTACAGGGTTTCGTTAAAGAACTAACTTGTTCTGGAAAAGGATCTCGCTATGGATAAGAGGGTAGAAGTGGACCACATAAATACTGAAAAGGTGTACTTCTCAGTGGTTTGCTCATCTGACTGATTGAGCTGTGTAGGTTTGGAGCGTTAGATATACCTAGTCACTGGAATGTCGCCGGTGGGTGAAGCACTGTAGGGATGAGAATGGGAGCCAGTCGCATTTCTATTTCGTTAGGCTAGGTCGCATATTATCTGATCCCACTTCAGGTCAGAAAGTATTCTGGAAGAGCTTCAATCGTCTGGTGAATAAAAAGAAGCAAATAAATATTCCTCCTCTTATTGAGGGCAGTGTATATATCACAAATTTCCAACCGAAAGCAAATCTATTTAACGCTTATTTTGCCAAACAGTCTCAGCCAACACAAAATGGGAGTGTGTTGCCTGCATTAGTCATGAAAACTGATAGCTCCCTCGAATCGTTTGACATAGAGCCAGAAAGTATATCAGATGTCATAAAGAAGGCTCATGGTTGCGATTATATAATCTGTTGCTATGCTCAAAATGTGTGCATCAGAAGTTGCAGTACCTTTACGAATCGTATTCAAAAAATGCTGGGACGAGTCAACCTTTCCTTCAAATTGGAAAAAAGCAAATGTCCAACCAGGTCATAAAAAAAGTTCACGTCAAATTAAAGAGAATTATCGCCCAATTTCTTTACTCCCTATTTGTGGTAAAATCTTTGAAAAAATAATCTTTGATGTGATATACAAATTCCTTAATGATAAGAACTTACTCTCCCCAAATCAGTCAGGATTTCGCCCAGGGCATTCAACTATCGATCAGCTCTTATCCATTACTATTGAGATCTATGAGGGCTTCTAAAACTTTGATGAAACCTGAGCCTTGTTCTTGGACATTTCGAAAGCATTTGATAAAGTGTGGCACAATGGCTTACTCCATAAGCTCAAGCAAAACGGAGTAAGTGGTCGAATTCTTCCTTTAATCAAAAACTATTTGTCAGGCAGAGTGCAACGTGTTGTCTTCAATGGACAAGAGTCTGTCTGGGCAGCCATTCAGGCAGGAGTACCTCAGGGATCCGTTCTAGGTCCCTTGTTATTTCTAATTTATATCAATGACCTGATTGATAACATAAACTGTAATATGAAGCTCTTCGCAGACGATTCTTCCTTATTTGCCAGAGTAAATGATGTTAATGCTACCCATGCTGCCCTTTTGCAGGACTTAGAGACTATTAATCAATGGGCTTTTCAATGGAAAATGGTCTTTAATTCAGATGTAACGAAGCAAGCAATCGAAGTGATCGTTTCTGTAAAGTCCTCTAAACCTGTACATGATGAATTGTTCTTTAAATCCCTGTTGCCCGAAAAACCTTTACCAAACATCTGGGCCTCTTCCCGCTGGCGAGAAACTTAATTTTAGAAAGCACATTCTTGAAGCAGTTCAGAAAGCTAGAAAGGGACTTGCCCGTCTAAAATTTATTTCGGAGTACGAGAACAGATCTGTTCTAAATCAGGCGTATAAACTATACGTCCGCCCTCACCTCGATTATAGTGATATTATCTACCATAACCAGCTGAAGGACATGATGGATCTCATAGAGTCAGTCCAATATCAAGCTGCTCTTATTGTGTCTGGTTGTTGGAAAGGCACAAATAAAATTAAGCTATATGATGAACTTGGTTGGGAAGGTTTAAGTGATAGGCGCTTGGCTCGAAGACTTTGTCTGTTTTACAAAATCAGCAATGATTTGACCCCTAGCTACCTAAAATACCTGATGCATGCAAGGCAAAGCCGCAGAGAAAACATGCGGAATAATAGAGAGTGCGATGTTTCTCGTTACAGTATTCGAACCAATAGATATCAAAACAGCTTTTTCCCATTCTGCACTTACCATTGGTCAATTCTAGATACTAATATTACGAATTCCGTGTCTTATAGTATCTTCAGAACCACATTATTCAAACACATTAGGCCTGGCGAGTCTAGTCTTTTCGGTATTTCTGGCAAATATGGAACCTCGTTACTAACAAAACTGAGAGTTCTCTCCTCCTGTATGGAAGTAATGTGTATAATTCTATTTCAAACAAACTAATAGTAGAAGCTACAATTAGATACATTAAACGATCTAAGAGATTTCGCTCAATGGAAGTCTTTGCGGACAGCACTGATTGCTCGAATTAGCGTTTCTCTTTCTTCACTTTTCATTTTTTAAACTGCACCACCTGTGTTTGTTTCAGTTGTCGTTTAGTACTTTGTTGTCTTGTTGTTTATTTTTTGTGTGTGGGGTAAGGCATTGGTGCTAGGTGAGGGGGGATAGCCACTCTTTCACCAATGCCTTGCAATTTTCCGTTATGTTGTGTTCCTTTCTATGGTGAATAGACAAAAAAAAATTACCTATCGCTCTATTCGTAAAAGTGGTTTTTCAGTAAGAGCAAACAGGGAGATAAGCGGCTTGTGATCAGTAATAACAGTAACGTTTAGACCATACAAGCGTACTGTAAAGCAGTTGATCGTAAAGTATATTTTGAGGAACTCTCCTCAATCTGACCTTATCGACGCTCAGCAGTTGTTACTGGCGTAGGTAGAAGTGTGAAAAGAACCATTGTGCTGCAGTTGAAATATCAATGCTCCCACGCCTACAGGAGATATGTGAATGTGTGCACTTTGGTCTTGGCTTCAGGATTAATGTGATCTAATGCCTCTACCTCAAATACGATAGATTTGACACGTGCTGCTTGATGCTACTTTTTTCCAAATCTGCTTTGCCTTGGGACACGATGTATCTTTTAGATAAAGAGCATATGCTTTCCAAAATTAGCCACCACCATTAATGTTGGAGTCTGAAAATTTCAAGAAATTGATCAGGAGATGTAATGGTTGTAATTTAGTATCAATATCCAATAGCAGTTAACTCCCTTTAGTATCAATATCCTCAATAGCAGTTAACTCCCAGTGAAACCTGTCGTCCTTTATCCCGCACAAATTCGCCAGAAGAGGAACATAAGCACTCCCATAAGCTATCGGGTATGACAACGAGGTTGTAAATTTTCACCACGTATGGTCATCTGCACAGCTCGTCTCTTATTGAATGTGTTCCAGAGATTGGGGGAGATTGCGTATCGTTAACACTATTGCTTTCGCTTCACCAAAAGCATGGCCATTGAATCCAAATATAATGCAAGAACTGTTTTACCTGAGCCTTGACGTTGAACAAAAGAAGGGTTATCTTGCAATTCACCTTTGTCTCATGGATTTGCAACCCATTGCGCATCGCAGGGGCATCGCACGTATTGATGGGCTCTAAGAGAAATCGCTTAAAGAATCTGTGAACAGCTATGGATGGTGCTGCTGCAAGTCATTATTTGGGGAAAGCACTGCCTATTTTAGGCTGATAACTTCAAAGAAATTACCCAAAACAAGAAGAATTTCTGCGCAAACCGTAAACCAAATGAAAATCTCGTAACTCTGGGTAGCGACCCTGATTTTGCTGTGTTGGTGCACTTAGAAGATAGCGAGTGACATTTTTTATTCTGCACTGACTGAGCGGTTGCTTCTTCCCTGTGCAAGTTCTTAACGATTTTCAAACCCTCGGACAAGTTTGGACGGCACATGTTTCTAAACAGAACAGTTTGCGAAACATAGAAAAACCATCATGATGGGTCAGAATTATTGTTGGTTTCTATCTCATTTAAAGTAACTGGTTGGAGATAGTCGTAATGATCAGAGGATTAACTGCT
>JAOBRC010647452.1:0-10705 GCA_027575255.1 Scolionema suvaense
AACAAAGCGCGATCTGACCTTTGAATCAAGCCCTTGCGTTATAGAGACACTTGTTGTTTAGTGGTGAACTCCTTTAAAATAACAGCCTGAGTGACACAGATAACAGCTAGTCACAATTATCACAGACCAATAAAAATCTTGAAAAGAAGCAACTGACATGCTGAAAACTACTTCTTAAGAATGTTTAGAAAGAAGCAACATCAACAGATAATGTCCCGTTTTTATGTCTCCTTAGACAGTCTACAAATGATCAGTAAATATTTATGGCACACACACTGTCACACCAACAAAGGACACCATTTTTGGATTACAACTAAGGAGGATATTTACCAAATATTTAAAATTTATATATAAGATATACAGATTGCATGCTGGTTTGCATCATCTGAGCATATATTTAGCACCACAAAATTAAAAAAAAGGTGCTCATCTTTCTTTCACATCGAAATGCCTTATGATAAATACACAAGAAGCTGTAACTGCAGCATTTGATGGAAGAGCAGAAAAATGAATAAAAGATCATGTTCCAAGAACTGCTTCATCGACTTTCATATATAGACAGCACAACTTACTTACCAGAGACTATGTAATGAAAGTCAAGATGACTTCCTAACCTGATTCAAAGGGAACCCAAGCTTGACAATCAACTTAACCTCATCTAAACGAGTATGGAAAGATCTGGAAGAAAACAGCAATATTTCCCTCTTACATGATTCGCTCTTTAGAAATTTGCTCGTAAAAGTTTAGGACATTGTCGCAGCAGTAGATACAGACCACAATTTTAAGTCACTGAAGTGCGACTGCAGATTGAAAGACTTTCTCTAGTAATGGCAATTAGAATAACGACAATAGAGACTGACACAGAAGTGGACCAGAACCAATTAGTGAGCTGGTTATTTTCATACTCAATGGATTTTTGCCACAAATATACATCAAACCCTTGAAAAGGCTGCACACCTAAGCACAAAAATGTCGCTGAAAATCACAGGAATTCATAAAACGAAGTTTTCTGCATAACTTTTTTGCTGTTATCAGTTGGTTGAGAGACAGTTAAAGGCATGTAACCAGAAACAGGAGATGCTATCAATAAAGAAAACAGATTTATCAGTGAATGCTAGAAAATGTGATCTCCACTCACCCACTTGAACCACCGCCGCTTCCTTGTGTTGTCGAAGGTGTCGAAGAAGCTGCAACGTCAACCTGATGAAAAAAAATGAAAGTCCCCATACACTTTACCTCAAATCTAGCACAATTGTAATCAGGGTACATGTTTTCGAAGGTCAAATACTATACACGACGTACTAATGTAGTGCAAGAAAGTGCACAAAAGAAAATCATGAACAAATCTGCCAGGTTGGAAAAATAATGTATCTACATAAGGAACATTAGAAGAGATACAGAAAAGCTGTCAAGTACAGCAAATCCACAACCTTATTCTCGCAGCAAAGTCATCGAATACAACAAATCCTTTAAGTAGAAAAAACTATCATGTGTATCATAATATTTGCCTGAGTTGTTAGTGCGTTGGTGAAGCAGTCGTTTCACAAAGCATACTTGCTGTGCCTTGGGGCCAACGATGAAAGCCCTTATCTATCTGTTCTTTCCCAGAAACCTGCAAATGTTGGCACGTGCAGTTCTCCAGCTTCCTGTACAGAAAAGAACAACATCCAACTTCAGCTATCTCCACTTGTGACTTTATTAACGATCCGGAGAAACTGAAGAAGGTCATCAGTATCCAGACCCCCACAAAAAAATATATCATCTCCTTGAAATCTAAATTCTATCTTTAAATACGAAGCAATCAAGCCATGACCAAGTAGAAAAGCATCAACCTATTTCAGCAGGACTAAATTTCACGTCAACACAAAATGAGATACATAGATGCTTACAGTCAGTCCCATAGTATTGCGTCTACTTGGCGACTTGCTAACTATGGCAAACAAGAGAGAAATTTTGATTAGTAAAAACAAGATAACAGTTTAAATTAAGCAATTCCTAGGTAGGTTCCTATACAAGGTCAATGCCACCAAATTGCATGCTTTTATTATCTCATTTTCATCCTGCAGAAGTGCATTACGTTCAAACACTTATGCTACGCAGAATCACTATCTTGCAGATGTAGTCTGCAGTAATACTCAATGTATAAACCCTTAACTAACTGAACGGGGAACAAGTAAAAAACTGATACTTTAGCAGATGATGGAGCTTTCAATAACATGACTTAAAGTATTTATTTCATAGAATATTTGCTTAGTTCCAGACATAATTATTGAGTCTCGAAGTCTATTGCACCAAGCATCCTGATTGCTCATGATGCCATCATTGTGCATTGCTAAGCACAGCCTTTTCCTTATTACCAACACAAAAGCTTTAGATAATTTGTTCAAATGGATCCTAACCATATTTTCTAGCTTAGTGATGAAAGAACAGGGAATCGTCTACCGTAATAAACCGTTAGTTAGTCTCGGCTTGGTTAGGTAAAATACCATGATTTTAGAGGGTAGAGCACATCATAATTTTGTGGAGGTAAACGAATGCTATAGTTTTCCTCAAACTGAGTGCTCTATCCAACTTGTCACTTTCTATTCATCTCGGACAAGGGGCCAATAATTGCATGTTTTTTTTATATTTTCAGAAGTCATGCTTGGAGCTGGATGTATTTCAAAATCGACCCCTTATAAGCCCAAATTTTCAAAAACTGGGTAGAAATATCTTAGAGTAAGAAAGGCTGGTTTGGTCAAGGAGTAACGTGATACATTTCTGAACAGTCATATGGTCAATTACAACAAACGTCTGTTGTTGTAATTCGTGCAAGTTTGTTGGTGATTTGGGTGAATTTGGGTGCTGATTTCCAGGAGAGAAATTGACGTTGAAACCTTTAAAATGTATAAGCCTTGGTCTTAACTTTACTTTAATAGCTCACAACGGTATCCAGTAGATGAAAGTGCTACATCACAAGACTTTCATGCTTGTAGTACAAAGAGCATGGAAAACGTTGTTTGTTTGCTTTTCCTGCCGGAGAAATAATGGGTTAGCAAACGCTCTTTTCTGTTAGAAAAGAAAATGGTACAAAAATATCGTCAAAGCAAATTTTTATGGGCAAGGATGCTTCGTTGATCACATTCTTGGCAAATAAGAACAGTCACACCCGTCACTATCAAAGTTTGTCTTTCTACTCAGAGCCACGGAACCGCGACGTTTGCCGTGAAATCTCTATGGTAGTGACATGGAATTCGCAAACGAAAAGATTAACCAATAATTATCAAAGTACGTAACTTCAACCTCTGGATAAAGCCATAAGCTTTTCTTGATATGAATTTACATCAGAAGTACAACTTCTCACAAGATCATTAGTTTTAATTTTCCACTGAAATTACATGCATTTTTGTTACAACGATATGGTTTCTACATGCAAACTGTAATGGAAACAGGTTTTAATATACAACAAATTACCACACATAGCGATGTTGATATTTAGAAACGGAAATCTAACAAATGGCTACATATATTGATTACTTTGTTTCAAAGGTAGATTTTGAAATGCGTGAAAAAAATTTTCAGGCAGCTTATTCGCTTATTTGGATGAAGACAAGCCAAAACTGAATGCTGTGAAGCAATCTTTGGAATCTATTTTTGAGTGATGAAGTGGCAGCTTCAATGTGGTTGGTTGATACTTTGTTATTCTTTGCTTTGCTAACAGAAAAGTAAGATTCCTAACTTCATTTGTTTGTAAAAGTGCTAGCCTTGCTCCAGCATTTCCAACAGCTTGTTACTTTTGACAGTGGCTTGGATGTCACTGCCATATTCACGATTAGAGCCTGATCTTTTATCCATTAGGAAAGCAATGAGATGGCGACAAGCAAAGGGTAAAACTGACACCGAAATAAGATCCTAACAGGGAAAATGAAATGCAATAATGCACAGATGGGAAGCTTGTGCATGCAACTATCATTTAAGCTCATACTACTTTCTGTAGTTCCCATTTATCAATAGGACAAATATTCAATTTGGCCCTTGGTAATACGAAAAGGTTACTTGAAAGTTTTCATAGCATAGTGAATAGTTTTGAAAACAATAATTTTTCCAGAATAACAGCAGACAAAGGGAAATGTCCTGCACTGGAAACTTTGTAACAAATTAGCCCTTTGATTAAGTCTTCAGAGCTTATTTTAGCCTTATGTTACTATTGACTATCAAACACAACAGACTGCCCAATAAGATCCTATGAAAAACACGAAAAAACTACCCTTTTTCTGGAAATAGAACGCATGCCCTGCCCTTCTGCAATATGTCCTGGTCTTCATTTTTGCTACATTCTAACCAAAGCGGACTCTTCATTAATGGACAAAAAAAAACACGTCAATATGACGCATAAAATGAGCAAGTAGTAAGATATGAAGACACATAAAAAAGAGAACACACGAGTAATATTTGGCCACAAACCTCTTGGGAAAATCTGCAACGGAAATACTCCAACTCCATTGCATAAGCGTTGACAATTCCACTGATGCTGTATGAAAGGAAGGACAACATTCAAAACCATAACTCCATTACTAGTAATCATCAACATTGATTTATTGGGTCATGCCATTCAAAAACCTCCTGATAAGTCGAAACTAGCTCTCTCCATCAAACTCTTAATATGTCTCACCAAGATGTTACTGTTTTTATTTGCACTTCAAAATTTGGCTCAACTTTAGAAATGTCAAGCTTCACCTGTTAAACAGATACATGTTCATCCCTACTTCACCAAACTAATGTTCACACTTCTTGAGCATAATACTCTTTTAGAAAGCAAATTTTCAGAGATGAAAATCTTTGCTCGGAGTAACAAATAATTAAGCCAATCAAATCATTTGAAACAGTTGGCGCTTGACACAGTACGCAGTCAACATTATGTATTGCTGTTCCTCAAAGTTTAGAGGAAATACCCAAATGTATCTACTAGCCAAGTGCATCTTTAACTCTGTATGATTTGTGGAAGACTCAAGTAAAAGCATACAGCAAACATGTGAATCAGAGCAGTACACAAGTCCTTCACAATGCAACTATGTATCAATGGTAGAAAAATATAAAAACAGATGAGCAAGGACGGGCACTCTCAATTCTAATGCTTGCCACAATGGTGAACACAACACAAACAGTTAGCTAATGGAATTCCAAAGTCTAAGTCATTGAGCACTGTCACAAATGATTTTCTCCAACTGAATGCCCATCATCCTGCATCAGTATAGAACAAGCACTAGGATTCTGCAATTTCCCCTCAAATTCTGTGGTAGTGGCTCATTCTTTATCTTCTCTCCACATGATTGCACAATTTAGGTTTGAAAATAAACACTTAAGCTCCAGTTACCGAACCGGGAGAATTTATGAATGACACTGACCATATTTTATCATTACAATCTATTGATTAAGAATACGCAGTTTCAGCAAAGAGAGAGCCACTCCAATCAATCTGCAAGTGTACATTGTAGTTGAATAAAGGAAAATTTATGGGGTTGACTGGAATGAGCGGTACTTTCAGTCACATGACCAGCATTGCCTAAAAAAAGGTCAGCTCTATTACTACACCAACAGCGCATGCTGCATACTACACACAACAAAAATCTCCTGAGAAGCTGTTGTAGAACCTTCTCTCAATTTTGGAAGCAGCCTCAGTCCTGATTTCAGAAAATTGCTGAGAAATCTGAAGACAGACAATGCACTGGAGATGTAAAGCAAAATTGTTATACAAAAAGAACAACACTATTTGTGCCACTGATCAACAGCCAAGAATAAGATCTGGTGTCGACGGGAAGAACCTCAAAAACAGTCTAGGGAGCAATGCTTACCGATACACAGCCCCGTTAACATCCTTATTATCCCTTTCTTGCCCTGTTCCCATTAAACACAACTTTCAGACAAGCTGCTTTCCTTTCATTTGCTGACCCAAAAAAGATGAAAATTTCAATGACCAGTTTCATTAACTAGGCAAAACCCGGTAAACAAAAACAATAAACAAACATAATTTTACTGAATTACAACTATACGATACAATTAACTCGATGAATAGAAAAATGACTAACCATCAGGCAGCATAAAACCAACCAACAAGATTGTTTACCTCCGAACAATGAGCAGTGAAATGGAAACTACTATTTTTCAATACTAATTATAAAGCTCAAGAGAAACAAAGAAAACAATCTTCAACCCATCTCTACAAAATTGTCATCCCTTTTGCCTAAGCCTTGTGAAAAGAGGAAATTTGGAAAAACATGTCACTTTGGAGTGGGTGGAGCTATGTTTACTGCAGTTTGAAAAGTCAAGAAGGTATGCATTCAAGCAAAATTATTGAAAGTTAAACAAAAACAGAAAATGTTGAATTGCTGATAGCATGCAAGTAAGTCAATGAACCAGAGTGTGCAGTTTGAAGAGAATGTTACTAAATACAGGACATGAGCTATTTTCTATATCAGTTTAACTTTGCATTGGACTTTCATACTGCCACACCTTTCATTTACCAGCTTATCACGTGTGCTCCATGCATTTATACTGCTATCACAATTGGGCCATTCTATCTCTATTATGCATTATTTGATCATTTCACAGGTTCACTATGCTTCGCTAGCAACATGTTTCTGCTACAAAGAACCAATTACATACATACCCAATTGATCATGGCTTGCAATTCCTCATCTGTTCGTACAGTGATCCTGTCACCATCTTCATCTTCATCTAAAAACCAAGACAATTAAAGTAAATCACCATTCAATCCGTCACCACAGCACGTAATAGCATCCATGGCAAAAGTAGCAAAAAATAACTCAAAATAATTAACATTAATTTAAAAGAAAATAATTAAAATGATGAAAAAAAACTTCTATTTGAATTAGTTAGAAGTACTCCTGCATAGTTACTTATCCCATTGTCTTATTCTATAGGAAGTTTTCCCATTATTCTCGATCGCTGACTCACCTATCAACTAAGGTCATGGTCGCACTATACTGGCAAACTGGAATAAGTCAGAATGCTTACTATTTGTTCCTAAAGGGAAAAGTTATTCTGAGTTATTCTAGTCCAGTCGACGAATCTGGAGATTAGATATCGATACGAATTTCTAACTAACTTCGAAGATGCCAAAGTGCTGCTCTGAGGCATCACTTAAGCCCAAATAACTCAGAACTACCTGCTGCTAGTCAGATTTGAATAACATAAAGTTATCCTAGTTTGAATTCATACTCATATTCTAGTGTAGTCGCAGCCTATAGCACTAGAAAACAATTGAGCAAGGATTTTAAAAGTGGAAATTCTTATTTTTTTTCTCCTTTTCTCCACTGCTTATTTTCATGACAATTTGCCGATGACAGCATAACTTTTCCAATGATAACTGCTGCAAATGAATGTCCATAATAAGCAGCACCAAGAACAGGGGATTCTACTGATCACCCAGCACAATTCCAGAAAAAAAAATAAACCAGCATAGAAAGACAGACACAAGCAGGAATCAGAAATGGCATTTTGAAGATTTTATGCAGCACTTACATTCAAATGCTGTTGGTCTGGAAGTCCCTTCATCTTGAAGAACTTTTGCTAACACCTCCTGCAAACAAAAGAAAGATTCTCAAAGTAACTGCAACCATTCCATAAATGCCCTCAAAAGGAAAAAAAATATAGCATACCACAACCCAAAACGCTGCAAGCTCATAAGTCAAAAAATGAAAAACATTTTTTGGTGTGCTTTGCAAAGTTCCACAATTGCCTTGTGCACAGCATGGTCATCCATTCCTCTCTGTCCTCTCTCTAACTGTCCACAAGTACCAAGTTCCTCAAGGCAGAAAGAATACAATAAGTCAGTCAATCTTACAGGCAAAGGATTGAAAAGAATAAAAAAAATTTAAATCACATCAAGTTTCCAAATAGACTAACTCCAATTTTTCTCGCAGACATAAATCACTTTCAATAAGGCTGAGTATACACCTGACAATGAGTAAGTAGGTGGAAAAGTCATTTGGACGTCCAGGGCAGTCCTTGTCCGGAAAATTTTAGACATGAGCTAATTTTCCCACGAGCAAACTCAGAGTCACGTGCAGTCGCACGTTCGTAATAAATGTAGCACGTGCTTATCCTGCTACCGATTCTGAAGTAAAAAAAAAATACAGAACCTATTTCCTTGCTTGCCCTCTTTGCTGAAGCAGCAAGTTTGTAAGGGGCTTGGGAAAAGGCCATGACAGGCTTATATACACAGTTCCAGACATGTTTTCAACCGCTGTTGTCAAACACGGCAACCCGGCAGATCAGCGAAAAAGACGGCACCCGCAACCCAGTATTTTAATTGCTTGTGCATATTGATGATAGGTGATTCATGATTACTGTCAATGTATTTAGGTTACTCCTCCATTGAATTGATACATTGGCCTTTTTTGTTATTGGTTTTGGTTGTTGCTTTCTCGGTATCTCTGTATAGCCCGTGATCTTCAAGCACAACTTGTTGCACCTGAACGTCGTAGATGGAAACGATGCTATAGTTAGTTGCACACCAATCAGCCCTTTCAGAAACATACTACGTGAGCAGCACTATTGTCGACCTTCACAAAAGTCATTTAGGAATCAAATTCCCATAACTTCCCATGTTCGAAATTTTCGACGGAGCTTTTTCACCGGCAAATTTCATCTGAGGTTTGAGTTGTTCACAATTCTCGTTTGTGTAAAATCAAAGACGTGAATTGTTATACCTGTTATTAGTAGATACAGTACAGTGCGAGCTTCGTTTTCAAAATATGCTCAAAACGTCAATATTTTTGAAGAGAACCAGGTAATTTTGACTCAACCTCAAATATGCTTGAGTTTTTTGTTGTGTGATTGTTTATTTTTGCTCACAATACTTTGATGTCTTGAATTGCCAGAAAATAAGTCTCCAACATTTGAGGCCAATGCATAAGCAAAACACTTCGTAACAGCGAGGAACCGTGTTGAAATACGCATGTAGATTGCCTTTTGAAGAACAAAAGGATCATGAGAGGCAATAACAAAGTAAGTATTCAACTTGTCATTGCATTCTTGTTTGTGTTTTAATGATGATGGCAGTGTACACGAATCCGTCGAAAATTTCAAAGATGGGGGAGATATGTTAACAAAGGGTACACTCGTAGGAGGCCACTATCCAAAAATTCTACTATTTCAGTCTCGTAGAATTTAATGACTAGGAGTAGGCACTCCTACTAGATGGAGACGTAGGACTCATCTATTCCGTTTTGTGCAGGGACAAAAAGGTGAGCAAAACTAGTCTCTTGACAGTAGTATAGAAGATGTTGATTGTTTCTTCGTAATGAGAAGTTGATTGCTAAATGACTTTTGGGAAGGTCGATAGTGGTGCTGCCCACGTAGCATGTTTCTGAAAGGGCTGATTGGCGTGCAACTAACTACATAGCATCCTTTCCATCTACGACATTTAGCTGCAACAACATTGTATTTCAAGATCGTTGGCTATATGCAGCTACGTACTTATTTTCACCGAGAAAACAACAACCACAACCAATAACAAAGAAGATCAGTGTATCAAAACGATGGTGGAGTACCGTAATTATCCGTAAGAGCGCCCCAGCTTAAATGAGCGCCCCCCTCAAATGAGTGCCCCTCTTGACAACTGAGAAATTTAATGAGCGCCCCGGCTTAAATGAGCGCCCCCCTCAAACCAGGAAGGGGGCGCTCATTTGGAAACTTGTAATGTATGATGAGCATAGGCGTTCACTCAGATAGTTTGTAATGAAGAACATGGGAAGAACTATCTTCAGTCAGATAGTCTTTTTAACTTTTTGTAATGAGGGAGTTTACTAAAACGGAACAAGATGAAGAAGGAGATATGGACATAGAGAGCTTTAGCCAGTGTGTTTTGTTTTGTCTTTTTAGTATTACTAGTACCTATTTTGTATTTTTTGTAATGAGCGCCCCGACCTGAATGAGCACCCCCCCCTCAAATGAGCGCCCCCTCTGAAAGGTAAAAAATTAAATGAGCGCCCCGGCGCTCATTCAGATAATTACGGTAACTTAACTTCATTGACAGTATGCATGAATCACCTATCATCAATATGTAAAAGCAAGTAAATTACTGCGCTGGGTTATGGTTTTTGACAGCAGCCTGTGAACATTGAAGCAGTTGATGAGATTTATCTCAAATTGAGAGATTCGTTCATTTCAGGAGAAATATTGATCAATTGCGCCCAGGCTGGCCGATAGCCTAGAAACTGCACGAGCGATTGCATGACAAAAGCAGGTTTCAGCATGTGAAAAACTTCGCTCGTCTCACTTTGGCTGCATGTGTGTGGGAACGCGCACGTGCAATCGGACAAGGCCTGCAGGGTGTAACAAGCTTCCTGCCTCTGTGCAACATATCTCACAATAAGATCACTGCACTTTGCAATAAACAATTCCACCCACCCTTCCCCATTTGTGTCGAGGTCAGTTCTCAATGAAAGCACTAACAGAAGTTCAGCTAGCAAATAAACAGGTCTCAAAAAAATCATTTTTCGCATGCACAAAATATTGTGCACCCCAAAACAAGTGGCGCGCACGATATGCACGACGTGCAAAAAACTACTAGTACACTGTAATGAAATTCATCAATCTACAGCAACGGTAACGAATCAGTACATTCACATCGAACATCCCTTCGGCCATGAAGATTGATTGCCTTCAAGTTGCTTTAGTGAATTGGGTGGGGGGGGGGGGT
>JAOBRC010647563.1:0-17813 GCA_027575255.1 Scolionema suvaense
GTGGTAGGGCTTGCTTTAGGGCGTGGCTTGGGGTTTTTAATTTTTTCAGGTTATTTAGAGAACAAAGGGCGTGGAATTTGGACTACTAGCGTAAATTGCTAGAAACTGCACTGAGAGTGTAGACAGAGCTTGCTAAAGACCTGCAAAAAATTTCTTGAAGCGCTTGCAATGCAAAATGCTTTTACAAGCAAAAGTGGTTAAAAGTGCATTTTTGATTTTGGCTGAAAAAAGCCTTTTTGGCCAAATATTTTGGCCAGGATTGTAGGCCTGGGGGGGGGGGATGAATCATCCCTCCTTTGGAGAAAATGCTGAATATTTTCTAAACGGTAAAAGATCTTGCGTTCATATCTCATGACTTTTCATAAAACTTAGTCGTCTATCGAAATTCATCGAAAAATTTTTTTTACAACGTAAAATCTGATGACGTCAGCACCTTTTGTCTCTCTGATTAGGAATTCTGGGTAATTTACCCAACGCTAACAAATCGATTTGCTTACTATTTTGTGCGATAAAATAGGTTAAAATGATTAGCATGGAAGCTATTTATGAGATTGAAGGGCATAGGGGATGTTTGAGTAAATTTTTTTCCGGGTTTTGCTGTTTTGAGCCGGATTTTCGAAAAATCTGGAAATCATAGCACTGTGCAACCACCTATTGAGTATGCTGACGTCAGCAAGCTTGAACGGGTGTCCAGTCAACGGTTTTGATGCAGTTCGACTATAATAGGGCTAAACTATATGTGTACCAAGTTTCATGCTGCAAGTATCTCTATAATAGATTTTAGGGTGGGGGGATGATCTATCCCCCCCCTCCCGGCCCATGGTTAGTCAAACTAGCCCGGCCTAGATAGGGTTAAAGTAGTAAAAACGTATGCTACTAGGACCAACAAAATGCCTACAACCTTCAGTATAGAAATTATACACCTTATTAGGCTAAACTTCGTCTAGCGAAAGTGATTAAATTTTGAGTGGATGACGAAAGTTTGTGCGATTGAAACTCTTGCCTGATGATGCATCCCATGTCGTACAAAGTATGTTTCCATTCCCCCTAAATCTTTATACATAGAAGAAGCAGATCTTAAAACGAAACAAAGATCTAAAAAAATAACTGTCAGGTACACTGTGCTAACCTGGAATGATACATTTACTTTCACATCTTGGTCTCCAGGGCACACCCCAAATCCTTCGTGTGAACAAATAGCTATCAAGTACACTGTGCTAACCTGGAATGATACATTTTATTGTCACAACTTGGTCACCAGGGCACACCGCAAATCCTTCGTGTGAACAAATAACTATCAAGTACACTGTGCTAACCTGGAATGATGCATTTTATTGTCACAACTTGGTCACCAGGGCACCCTGCAAATCCTTCGTGTGGGCAATCAGACAGTCTTTCATCAGTTTCCCGACATCGTACGGTCTTCATAATATATTTTGAATCCTTATCCTGATTTTTGCCTAAAACACAAAAAGATCACAGCAGTGAAGTAAAAACGGGATTTTGCTACATTCGATGTAAACGATGTAAATGCTAGATTAAAAAACTTTTATCGCAAGTATTCTTTACTTCCAGACGATGAAAAGAACAGATATGAGGACATGTTTGGGTCTTGGTATCGAAATATTGTTTGGAAATCGTTACGATCACCCAAACCTTTGCTTATATAATTCGTCTTTCATATAAATTGTGAGAATCTGGCACATTTACAAAAGGAGCTCAATCTCTATACCCACTTCTCTTTTCTATGAGCAAAACGAGTCTCTAATCTCTCAAACGGTTTCAAAATCTAGCCTGGGCAAGGCCCAAAAATTAAAAATGCCAAAAAAAAAACAAAACAGCTATCGCTTTCTTTTCTGATTGCTTTTTGAGATACGTCAATAAGCAATTCTATTGCCAAAAAGCAACAGCTAAACAATAATGAAGCCTTAGCAATAAGGAAACGTCAGCAACATGAAGACACCGACGAAAAGCATATATAAAAACAAATTTCCATGACGCAATCGATCCAAAATTATGCAACGTAGGAGCCTGTCCTGCACTTTTATCAATCTTCTTGAAAGGCATAACAATTAAACGCTCCAATGATGCTGAGTTCTGCATTAAATTTTTACGCAAAGAATATTCTAACCCACAACTTTATCTACACAAGCGTTAACTACTGTCCACTGTTCATTCAGGGTCTGTTTTGAGCTTTTATCAATCTTCCTGAAAGGCATGGTTGTAAGTAGAATAAACAGTGGACAGTACTTAATGTTTATGTAGATGAAACTGTAGATTAAGATACTCTTTGCATATAACTTTAATGCAGAATGCCGTATCATTAGAGTGTTAAATTGTTCTGCCTTTTTTACAAGGATCTAAATTCGGTTTGGTACCAAACTTTACTCCGAGGAGTGTAACATTTGCTGAAAGGTCTATTAGTTTGCTAGGATGAAGTCAGTATAATACATGGGATATGGAATATGAACGGTTCTATACGAAGGTAACTATATGGACATATCGTAATTTACAAGACATAGGTAATAAAAATAAGTAAGGTCCTGGGTGCACAGAGATAAGAACTTTGACTAGGCTGTGCGATTTTCGACTATCAACCAGCGACCTCTGTTCGAAGAAGAATAAGTCGTTACTATTCGGCATTCCTTGTGTGCGCCCAGTAGAATTCGCTAGTCATATTTCGCAAAGTTTTCTGACTAAGTTCAAAGAGCGCCGAAGTGGCTGTTTCAAACGTGACTAGCTATGACTAGGACTGATAAAATCAAGGTTTTCAAAAGAACTCCTTTGATAAAATCAAGATTTGAGGGCAACCATTTGTATTATGTATGCTACTGTCCCATGAGGCAACAGCAAATTAAGGCAACAAAAGATACACTTAATGAAGCGAAAGCTGCTTTCCTCTGTGCGCCCGGCAAATCGAGTGGTTCTCTATTCAGATTTAGTCAGATTTTCAAACTAGTACAAAGTGTTCCAACATGGTTTTCTGACTATCTCCAACTAGAGAAAGTCAGAGATCTGCGCCCTGGACCTAAGCTACATCAAGTTTCATAAGGAAATGTTACAAAATTGGGCATGGAAAGAAGACTTATGGAAATATGCGACACCTAAGCAACATCCAAGGTTAAGACACGAAAAATACCAAGCAACACCGAGGCTGAAGTTGAAAAATCCGTTGCATATAAAAAAGGGTGTGTAACTCTTTCAGTTTTATTTATATGTATCGAGCTAAAAGCAGGACATATTAATAGTACGGTTTCGCAAATAACTTCTAGGACGGTGACGTTGACGTCATTCGAACGCTTTGCCAGATTTCTCGAACGTTGCGCTTGATTTCTGCGACGTTATTTTGATAAATCAATGTAGCAGAATGGTGAGAACGGCGGGGTTCCCTAAGAGCAATCAAATGAAAATGCAACTTTCGAACTTTCGAACGTCGCCGTCGCAGATTTAGCTTACCTATCTCGTGTCTTAAAGATCCTGCTTCGTGTCCAAGTTCTTTACATACAACATCCGAATTAATATTCGTCCAGCCATCAGCACAAACCGGTATATTGCGGTATTTAACAAATGGATCCATTGTTATCAAACCTGTGAGAAATTCACATCAAGTATATTGAGATAACCAAAACTAGTTTGTGCAAGGGCATCAACAAAACATCGCCAGAGGTCTTCCCTGAAATCAATTCATAATCATGTGTCCTAGCAAGATCTGAAGACGACAAAAGATTCTTAATGTTGGCAGTTAATGTTCTGATAGACATACTCTAACATAAGCTATAATACGAATTCTGTAACGTAAAAATGGGGTAAATCTGAATGAAAAAGAGAAGAAAAGATCATGGTATCCTTGAGGAGTTGAAAGCCTCAAATCCAATAAAATCACTCAAAGCATCGCTAGAAATATTATTAGTAACATTAACACGAAGTTCAGACGCAAAAAAGTTTCAAAATTTTCACAAAATTTTTCATGAAGTTAAAACCTGCGAAATGTCTGACAACGTCGTCAAGAAAGTTCATGACGCCAATAATTTTTTTTGCACTATTTTGTTTCTTGCATCAAACTCCATCATGCTGCGAGCAATAATGCGCAAAATATATTGAGACTAATGCAAAATATGCCATTTTTCAGTCCCCACAAGCGAAGGAATGATGGTATGTATTGTCCGGCCGTGGAGACAATCAAGCCTCCACGGATAGACGACTTGGTTTGACGGATCGGACTTTTGGGAATTTGAAGACGAGGATGGGGAATGGCCCCCTCTCGTGACCACGCCCACTTTTTCCAGATTTTCAAAACTATGCTATTTGCAGCTGACTAACGTAGTTTGTGAATCAGTTCAGGAAATGAAACAGCACTAGTTTGATACTCTGTAAGTCGTTATACCGTAAAGCTTCGATTAAACGCCCGGGGCGTTTATTAAGTAAGCCCCAAAACTGAAGTAATAATGTAGTGGTGGTAGTAGTTTTACATTAGTTAGTTAGTGTATCTCTAACAAATGCCCCTCTAGAGGGGGGTCTACTCGAGGGGGGCGTTTATTGAAAAATCTCCGGAAAAGGGGGGGGGGGCATTTATTCGAGCGGGGGCGTTTAAAAGAAGGGGGCGATTAATCGAAGCATTACGGTAGCTGCAAAATCGATTGATCACGATGACGTTGTCGCAATTTTGGTGCTATGATCAAATTTTACATATGCATGGCTTTGAAAAAATGCAGAAAAATGATGAAATTCTCCGTAATTTTGCACATGATTAAGGTTTCATATCTGTGGATATGGATATCCTTTCTAGAGCACAACCTCATTCTCCCCATAAACGTCTATCCTGCTGTAGCGTTAAGAAAATTGCGTGACGGGGAATGACGGCAGTACCGCTGTTAGCATTGTGCCATTTCATCTCCTGACAGCTCAATTTTTTCTTTCTTGCTTCTCTCAGATCGTACGTAAGCACATCAGAAGCTACGCATATTTTGACTTCAATACACCTTTCTTTATATAAACCACACTGAAAAAAAACAACTGCCAACAAGAGATCAAAAGTTAAACAACTTATCAACAACACAGGTGCGGCTCACTTAACTTCTTTAACGAAACAACTCCATTGGATGATAACTAAGAAAAAAAGCACTGTAAACCTCCACTATCACCGACTGCAACCAGAGCAATTAGCTGCTGATAAGTAGCTAAGCAAGGATTGGATCCGCCGTACACTTGAGTTATCGCAAGAGCCGGTAAATTTGAACACCATTCAAGCAACGTTTGGGGCAGTTGTTAGCGACTTATGAAAAAATATTTTGGGGCCAAATGAAAAATTGGGTTGTTTATAAAAAAAAGGGTAACTTACTTTCATCAGGTGATTCTGGGGAATTGCAATCTTCGCCGGCAAGTCCTGCTCGGCAGATTACATGCAACCTTTTCATGCGTACTTCCTGTTAAATACAAAAATATGTAGTTACAAATATTTAGTTATCTTTACGAAAACATAGGTATGAGCATACATGAGCATACATGAGCAAAGCATACATTTATGGGCATATTACAGTCAAAATGCAGTTTCTTCTTTCCCTCAAAGATTCTGCTTTAAGCCCATTTTTCTGTCACCCTCATTCATTGGTCACTTCCAAATAAACGGCCAGAAAAGAAAGTCCCAGCTGAATTTATGGTTCGACTGTTACATAAAAACCTCCATACATCGGTCGCCTCCAACTAATGATTAAACGGTCATGCTCTTTTGTCCCAATGTCTAGTTTTACCTCAAATTTTTAATATTAACTGTCACAGCATCTTGATGAAAGCAAATGAAAAGTATGTAAAAAGTAAAAATTGCAGATTGTACCTATAAGATACATTTATTCACTTGTATTTGTTTAGATCATCAGTCATTCTTTTTGTGTCCCTCCCACGTGTCCGGACCAGTCTTTTTTTTATGAAGAAGTATATTCATACAAAACCTCGATACATCGGCCACCTCTGATGCAACATCCACTAAGCTGTGCCCCACAGAGGTTCCACTTGACTAAATCAAACATATTGAGAAAAAATATTACTAGCCTCGGATCAGAAATGTGACTAGATGTTGTACCCCACTCTGTGCATTGTAACTAAACTCCTGA
The DNA here is from genome assembly GCA_027575255.1 of Scolionema suvaense. NCBI lineage: Eukaryota > Metazoa > Cnidaria > Hydrozoa > Limnomedusae > Olindiidae > Scolionema > Scolionema suvaense. Next base: position 6,108 of record JAOBRC010647563.1, read on the forward strand.
GAAGTGGGAAGTGACAATCAAAGACGTGCTTTTCTTTAAAGTTGGTCTCGTTATTGTCCCTGTCTCGGTATATTTTAGCTTCAATATCAATCTCTTTATACATACGCAGCCTGTAAGAAAGAGAGAACCAGTGTATGGGCTCGTATTATTCTTGGTTTATTTTAATCAAGTATCGTTTTTCAACTACGGAAACACACTTTGCTCCTGGCAAGAGTCATAACACAATTTTATGTCTGAGCCTCCAGGTCATTTTCTCTTGCCCAGGCTTGACTGTTGCTTAGCTGTTACTTGTTGGCCAAAGAGAGAGGCTTATAGGAAGGGTAACGTAAAAAATGAAATTCCCGCAGTGGATAGAGTATACCAAAACATGAGATATAGTTTTTATTTCACAGCAAAGGCTTGTGTAGTTTTGGAGATATCAAGCCTCAAAGTTTAGCAGCTACCATGTTGTCTTTAATTATGTATGATGTCACTTGTGTACCACTCAAATTATCCAAACTTTGTACCCAAAATACTCAATCATGAATTGCTTTAGAGTATTTTTTCTTTTCTTTTATCATAAAGCTGGATAATATGTCAAAGATCTGTTTGTGAAAATATACAATTTAAATACAGGTAATGCGTTCCTAAGGAAATGATAAAGCTTACCAATGGTACACTGATGACATCATCAAGATCAAGATGGTAGCTGCTGTGTTTTGAGGCTCGATATCTCCAAAACTACTCAAGATTTGACCGTGAAATTAGCGCCAAGTTTCATGTTTTGATGTGCTCTATCGCCTAGGTTGGTAGGTACTATAATTTCATTCTTGACGTTACCCTTCCTCTATCGAGGCTTAATAATAGAGGTTGGCTGAAAGTTGATCTTAAAACAAATAACAAAAGAAAGCGATTGTTGTTCGACAAATGCTTTTCCTTGCCTTAACGATCCTTTTGGTTTTTCAGCATTTTTATATTTTGGGACTTGCCCAGACTTGCCCAGGCTGGGTTGTTGCTCAGCTGTTACTAAAATTTTTCAAAGATCTGATCCTGATGTTTCCCGTAAAAGTCTGATGTTCAACAGTTACTGCTGAGTCAAAGCCGACTCAAATTTATCTCTCGTTTTCAGATATTTTACCTTCAGATGCAAGATATCCAGGAAAGGGGCCACAAATCTTAATCTGAACCTGATGAACACGTTATAGCGGTAAGCTGTCCCAAGGACCTATTTATAACTTTACTTTCTACCCTTCTTTTGCTGAAAACGGCTCCTTTTCTATGCAAAATTTAGTGTACTGCGATATAGCAATGACTTCATCACGCTTTGCGGGTGGCACCCCTCAAAATATTTTTTATATGTACTAGATAAATTCTAGGAAAAGTCATGAAATTTCATGACTCTCGCTATAGTCGTTAAAAATATATTTTTGAAAAGTTTGGTGGGTGTGAGGGGACATAATACCCCCTCTCCTCTCTGGTGTGAATAGGGTTGATGAAAGTTATATACTGCTGCAGATTAGACTTGTTGCTCTGAACTAAGAAAAACAATTTTTCGTCAACCACGCTTTCAGCTGAAAAATGTCCAGCAAAAAGGACCATAGTGGCTGAGGCATGAAAGGAAATAACCGATTATCTTCACGGTGTAAACATTAAATCACTCCCTTCCTCTATGTTGTAGGGTACACGAGGCCTATGGATAGACCCCTGGTTATATAGGTGCATAAAATAATCAATAATCTTCATTATTATCACAAAGAGGAACAGAACGCATGAGTGCTGTAGCATAATTGAATGTTCTTTACCGGTAAGCTATCACCTTTAATTCCTGTTGCTAGCTTGTGTCCCTGGTAGTGTCCAACATCAACCATTAGTCCCATTTGTCCAAGTCCTTCAGTAGTTTCTACAATTCCCTTCCCATTCAATAAAACCACTCTGCAGCAGCGGTAGCGAAAACGAGGCGGTTCACCTTGATAAGTTGGTTTTCTTTCAATGCCTGCGATAATTCCAGCTGGACAATTATATTCGGTGGATGAGTCGTAGTAGCTAAAAATATAGAAGAATTATTAAGGCTTGATTTCCACCAGCGTTAAGGTGCATTTATCTGCGATTAAAGTCAAATGCAATGCGCGTTTAACTGACACCTGATCAATATTTTTAAGATTGTCTATTGTTTCAGCACATTTGTCGGATGATTTTTAAACGCTCAGATATTCCACTGTGGTTTAAAAGTTAAATCATGGACGTATCCATGGTTAAATTCTCTCTGGTGGGAGCCAAACCTAAAGACTGTTGGGTCGAATCGCAGCCTCTCGTTCATGTGCTCACTTGCTCAGCTAGTTTGTGAGCAGGCCATAAACTAGTTTGCGCAGCTGGGTCCGGAACAACAGATCTTGCAGCAATGTTTACAGTGGTTAAGCCACACTGCGAGAAACAGGTATATGCAAAAGAAAGCCTATCCATGAGAGAATAGGTAGATGTGAATCGCTATATATAAGAGAGTAATCATATGGATTACATCATTAACAGGTTTTGCCGTGGATTGTTTTAATTTTGGTGAGTCGGCCATGTTTGTTGCTACTACACTGATCATGATACGATCCGACCCGACATTCTTTAAGCATTATCATTATTTGAAAATTGCATTACAACTACTTTTACGAATTATTTAAATGCTATTGAAAGTAATAATATCATTCAGACTTTTCTTAAATATTTAGATAGTCGCCTGTATCACTCTAAAACTAAACACCATTCACGACGCAATATACAATTAGATTCGGATGCTGACGTGGCGAAGTTCCTCGAATTGCTGAGGTTGGTTGCTGCCCGTCTCTCCCTCGAAGCTGCTGAGAAATTACTGAATCCCTATCCATCTTAATCTTCAGGGATTTCGCGCTACACAGTCCGAGCGAGGATTCCAAGTTCGAGCTTCGCTCCAGCTGGTTAGCAAAATCCCTAAAGATTGAGACGGGTAGGGATTCAGTAAGTTCTCAGCAGCTTCATGTACAGAGAAGAGCAGCAACCGACTTCAGCGAAGCAATGTACTATGACAGGCAGGAGTAGATATTGACCAAAGAGCATTTTGGCATGTTCCCGATGAGAGCGACAGCTTCCATCCGTTGCGGCTTTATAACATACTGTACTCATACTTGCAGGATCAGTGGCCTGTTTAAAAGCATTATTACCTACAAGACGTGTTGCTCAGCTGCAATGAAAGATACATTCACCTTGTGGAGTACAAGTAACGAATTTTACATCATCGACAACCAATTTGTATAGTTTCATGATGAGATGCTCAAGAGAGCAAAATTTATTGGCCATTTGGTAGTTTCTGCCGCATTACAAGCTTCTTTTGGTGGTTTGTTTATATGAAAAGTTCGCACTTTGTGCGTTTCTCTACCGCAATTTAGCTGCCTCTTTCATCTTAGGCTACCGCAAATGCGCCCCAATCTGGTACTTCATGCGGTCGATGCATGGGTGGTTTTCTGGGTGAACAATAGCTTTTGCCGTGGCCAGAGGGCTTTGAGGAGGACGATACTATTACCGTGAAGGATGAATCCTTCATTGGATATTGAAAGTTGATAAAAAATAATACGATAAGACTGTAGGCAGTCTTCAGTATCCTTAAGCACAACTACTACTACTACTACTACTACTACTACTACTACCACTACTACTTCTACTTCTAGCAATTTATTTTAAGTTAGTTAAAAACAGAACAATGGACAATAGCCAAACTGTTTTTCAAAGAAACTTTTAATGCCTAGGAGCAATTGTTCTGTTGTCACACTAGAGGCTACTCTACTCATTCAGCTTTTGACTGGCTTTCTTGCACAGTGCCTACACATGAGCTGTGAAAGTTAACTTATTTTCCAGTTTACTTCCAAGCAAAGTTTCTTCTTTTGATTCATTAATGATAGTTTCTCCAACTTTTACTGAAATATCTTTAACTTCATGTCCTAAAACGAGTAAGTGTATGTAAAATTTGTATGTAAGGTCCAAATGTCTCAACTTGACCCGGTCAGACTGGATGAAACCATTACGTTGCAGACCAATTGCTTTTTATCCGCAGTACCTTCAGTAGAAGGCCAGCCCGCAATTCAGTGTCAAAGTTTGCACAGTCCAAAATCTACCCCAAGAGACTAGACATCTGGTTGATCTATATTTTGTTCTGCTTCACAGGATGCTTGACAGGCGCATGCTACTCGATTCACAGGATGCTTGACAGGCATATACTACTCGATGTGCACGATCGTAACTGATCTGTACCTTGGACAGCATAGCTGAAAACATGCTATGGTGATGGTCAACAAATATAAAGGATCAAAAATTGGGGTTAACGTAGCGCGTCCACATCAATCTGGTCTGTGATGTTTGGTTTGGATAATTTGTCGGAGCAAACACAAAATTTGATGTAGGTGAAAGTTGTTTCTGAGCCAAGTCTTATTGCGTCCTTGATAATGATTTCACCAAAGAATAGAGTATCACAGGCAGTGAAAATGCATTTCTTAACCTAGAGTCTTCAATTTTTGGCGATTTCCAGCCCACTTCTAAGCACATATCGCGCATGTCACATATTTTTCCTGTTATGATGCGGTCATCATGAATTTAGTGGGCTGTTCAATATGACCCCCACTCGGTTTTTCAAAAATATCTCCGAAAACACTAAAGCTGCGGCTCCAAATCTTTCTGACTTTATTCCTTGATTAACAAGACGTGTTTCAAAGGTATTTTCAGCTCTGCAGGGTATACAGTTCTCATATGGCCAACAATTTACGGTGGACCCGCGACAAAATGCCATAGACTTTTTACTATGTGCCTGCACCGCTGAGAGATATGTAAAGTAATAATCTTAAACTATAGCTGTGGAAAAAAAACTATAACTCGGACCTCCGAGATGTTCCAGTCACACGTTAGTAGGGGGGAACATACTGACTCCCCCCTCCCGGTGCAAACAGGGTATGAAAAAGCCCGGTGCAAACAGGGTATTAAAAAGCCCGGTGCAAACACGGTATGAAAAAGCCCGGTGCAAACACGGTATGAAAAAGCCCGGTGCAAATAAGGTTAAGCTGGGTTGCATAGGCCATTACGACCTTCAATTATGTCAGCATCATGCGTCTGTATTGATTTCTGTATCAAATCTTTCTTGCAGGTATTAATGATATGTCAAGGATATACCGTTAAAAGTGTCTTGACCAGCTTGATCAATATTCTTAACCTAGGACGTCGCAGTGATCACATAATAAATGACTTTATGATGTCAAATGCTTAGCTCCCTGCATCAGCGACTACGTAAAAGCACATTTTGGCCACGAAGTTTCTCGATTAAGTGATTAGTATGAATTTCCTACCAAGTAATAACGCTATGGAGTCATGTAAGTTCCTTCTATTATACGTCTTCTGCTTGTAGAATTTAATTGGTCAGATCATGTGTTTGAGGCATTACACAAAAGCAATTTCGTTAAGGCAGTTCTTCTCGCCATTCTTGTTACCTGGAACGACGTTTGAAACAAAACCTTGATCACTATGACTGTTCAGTGGAAAATTGCAGTAGCCTGCGAAACTCTAGCCGGGTTATTCCTATTTTTTGCCTCAGTCAGTTGTTATAAACCTTTTCGCATATTACTATCATGCAATGCATGGTGCAATGGCCGGGAGGCGCATAGAAATTAATATTAAAGCAATATAACGGTCAAAAATGATATTCAGCTCATGGATAGAATATGAAAAATGATGAAGTTTGGTTTTTAGTTGAGGTGAAAAGCCTCAGCGGTTGTCCTAAAAACTTGTTTCAAAATTTGGATAATTTATGTACCCCTCCCTGCTTGATTCACATTGAGCTATGACATCACTTATGACCATCACTAGGGACACCGCTGGCCATAGTAACCAACCAGTTGAAAGAATGCTGGAGATGGTTTATTGAACATAACCATGGTCTGACAAAAGTAGTGCAATCAAACATGTTCAGCTGTCTTAGATGAGGTGCAATTCAATCACAAATATTCACTAATCATTAGTCATAACCCACGTCATGCATAATTACAGTGCCAAAGAAAGATGGTGGGAACTTTGCAACTTTAAACATCTGTATCTCTTGAACGAGAGCAGCTTTTTACATGAAATGAAGACCAAAGTTCTTGAATTTGAAAGAACTTTCAACCATGTTAATTTCATTTTTGACCGTTGTATTGCTTTAAGGTGACGAAAAGCAATGACTTTGTGCAACGATCTTGACGTCGCTTTTCAAGATCGTTGCTTTGTGTAATGATCCATTTTGCAATCAACGGGTCATTCAGATGAGTTCCTTCGGGAATGTCTGTCATTGTTACAGAGACTTACCAACGGGTCATTCAGATGAGTTCCTTCGGGAATGTCTGTCATTGTTACAGAGACTTACCAACGGGTCATTCAGATGAGTTCCTTCGGGAATGTCTGTCAGTGTTACAGAGACTTACGCCCTCTGAACATCACACAATGCATTGCATGCTGACAATTTGCGATTTGTCGGAAAATAAATCCTGTAATATCCTGTTCCCACAGACAACTTTAAAAAATAAAGGGCAAAGCCTATAGTGGGAAGAATAACATCCTTGGAGTTATGTTGTACAAAACATCCAAGAAAAAGAGAAGATCTGATTTCTGACATTTCGGCTCTTCTTGCTAGGTCATGATCACAGTAACTGCACTGAGTTCAACAGCTTACATATATCATTAAATAGTTAGCAACTCAATCTTCTTCTTCTTCTCTCGTTCGTGGGTGTTTTGTACAACATAACTCCAAGGATGTTATTCTTCCGACTATAGGTTTTGTCCTTTATTTTTTAAAATTGTCTGTGGGAATAGGATATTACTGTTTTTATTATATTTATTTTCAGACACCTGTCGGATACTGTCTCTTGCACAATTGGGCTATATATACATACCAACAATGGCGTTGGTGTTGAACTCAATTGGGATCTGGCTTTAACTTCCAAGAACCTCACCATATGCGAGTGTTTACTGTCACAACTCTTCAAACTATCAATAGCACAAATACTCCAATAACATGCCAACTGTAGCTGCTGTTTGTCAAGCCTATGATGTGCATTCCAATAGCAAAAAACAACTTTATTTTCTGATGCGTGTTAAGACGATTTTCCAGGTAGCGAAATTGTCGTGCGAAACGAACATATTTCACCCAGAAGCGTGGGCAGTTTAAAAACCTTGCGAGGAAAATTCCCTACTGTTGTTCACTCGAGCGAAATTTTTCGCTGCGAACTAGTAGAACTAGTTTCTTCTTTTCACAGGGAAATTTGTCGCCAACCAATCACATGATGTAATGGCATCGCAAACATGCGCCTATAAGAAATTGAACCAATTATATTAATGCACCATTAGCAAAAAATAAGCGACGAGGAAAATGACAAGCGAAATTTCACTGCGAGAATATGTAAATGAACTGCTTACGGAGTCCACTGGTCGCATCTGTCAGCCCATTTGAAGCCCTTTTCTGGGTCTGAAAACAGCGGCTCGCAGTCTAATCGAAGATTTGTTATCGGGTCCATTCGAATCGGTCGCTCCACGACTTTTATGAAGGACAGATAATGATCTTTTCGGCATGCAAACTGCCAGGTACATGCTGCCAGTTCTGTCATAAGCAGGTGCTATGAGAAAAAGGCGCACATGAAATCAAGTGAAATATAATCTCCAGTTTGCAGATACCGTTGGGGAAAAGAAATATATTAATTGGAGATGTCGGTTTACTGGAACATTCATTATTGCCAGGTTTTAGAACATTTTGTTACTTCATGTACATATAAATGTAAGTGATGGTAACTACGGTGACTTTGGGGATGGGGGAGGACTGGGGAAGACATGAGTCCTTGTTAAAATGATGCTCATTTTCATTAACAAAATATCTGGAACACAAACGAATAAAACAAACATGAGGAAATTTTTGCCATGCTGGCAAGCTCAAGCTTGTCGCATATCTTAGTCCATCCAGTGCGTAGGAAAGTGTTTGTTGTTTATTTTGGTAGGGGAGTGCAGAAGAAAATGCAAATTTCAGTCAAATCGGCAATGGTTGGTGGGATTTAAGTGGTCTTATTGGAATCGTCTAATTTAATTAGTTGTCGCATGGTGACGGTCAATATTCATCGTTAGCTCCACGTGGCTTCAAATCAGAGAAATATTCATGTGCTCAGGAGATCTGCAATGTAAACACGCTGCCTGATGCATAGATGTGATCCGTTCTTTTTAGCCTGAATTGCAGAATGACATTTTGGTGACAACTATTCCTAGTTATAATGTTGATTTCAAACATGTAGCAGTTTGATCGGAGAGTTTTTTACCATAGCGGCAAGTTTCATTTTCAACCATTTTACTTGGAGGCCCAACAAACCAACTAAGAATGATTGATGGATGTTTTTTGGGCCAATAAGGTTAAACCAATCATTGCGCGTTTCATAGAAATCTACATTCTCTGCAGTTCTCTTATACCAACTAAGATTGAGCTGCAGAGAATAGATTTCTATGAAACGCGCAATGATTGGTTTAACCTTATTGGTCTAAGTTAAAACAACTCGTCCTTACCGCTATCTTAAAGAACTCTCCGATCAGACTGCCACATGTTTGAAATAAATAATCATTAAAAAAACTAGTGAGCTTTTGCGATTTTCTTTCCTTGTCTGCTTGGAATTGGAGAGCAAAACAGACTAAATATGCCATTTTGTGCACATGATAATGTCCTCTAACTCGAGCATCTACCAATTACTTCTCTGCTAATGAGAAACTCTTTTATGAATGTTTGACCTAAATGTTGAGCAGGGAAAAAAAAATTTGTCTGTTAATTTGGAGCTGCCCGCCAATGTACCAAGTTTCCGTTAACTGTATATTCAGGACGGGGTTTTACAGTACCCTGTTCTTAATCCCCCTACCTAAAATCCGTTTAGAGGATCCAGTTTAGTCTAAGCATAGTACAGTAACTAATTCAAAACAGCCCTTGCATTTTTGATGGTGTTATCCCTGTTCGATGAGCCATTTTATAGATTTCTTCACCTAAATTATTGGTTTAGAACCCTAAACAAAAGTTGTTTTATCTAAAAAAACAACATTTTCTCTTTTCAAAATTCGTTAAAACGAAAACTTTTTTCAGCATAAATTTTAGACCAGGTAATCTCGATAAATGAACTGTATCTCGGGAACTACAGCAGGTGCTATCACGAACCTTATATTCGTAACGGTTTCACTGCTATTTAATTAACCCTGCAAACGTTAGGGCGGCTTTTAGACCTGCACCTAAGAATTTTGTTTGATATGTCAAGAGGTAGATATGCTATGATTATGGAAATTGGTAGGTTTTCCTTGAATTTATCAAGGACTTCAGAAATACAAGCAAAAATTATGATTTCATACTAGTTTTTGACGTGCTGTCATCATTTTTGGCAGGTTCCAATGACAAAAACACTGCTATTCACAGATAAGCATTGTTATATGGCAATGTATCAATGTATTAATTAAGAGCAGCCGTCGGAAAGCTAGAATTGATGCTAGAAATAGCGCGAATTAAAATTTTGAAAAAATATCCCGCCCCCTTTCCTTTTTACACCCTGAGGGTTAAATGTAGATTTTGCAGTGCACCTCTTCTTATCCATTTTTCGGTTTTTGTGGGGAAGGGCTTATTGCGTTTGACTACATATACTACATATACCTGTTCTACCTATCTCCAGAATGGGAGTCCCGAATGACAAACAATTTTCTACGTATAACCATTAAGCATGTCGCATGCAGCATATGTACTACACTAACAAAACTTCAAAAATTCATATATATTATACCCCGATACCCCGGATAATTAGTACACTACCAAGTAATACGGGTTTTCCTCGGTCCCTTGAACAATCCTACCTTTTTCAAGCAAGTTAAGTAATACCCCGGATAAGTAGTACGCGGCTATGTAATACACTCTTTCTCGGTTCCTTGAGACAAAAACTTTGGATTGGAAGCAAGGCTTTAGTTACTTTTTGCGATTGAGGACATTGAAATGCTCACTTTTGTAGACTTACATAACAAAGCTTGCCTTTCTCCGAGATTGAAGACATAGCAATACTCGGATAAAAAGTTTATGGCAAAAACGTCTAGGATTTTCTCAAGATTGAGGAACTTTTTCACCAAATAACTGGGACAAATCGAGCATTTGGACAAAAATCTTACATGCGAGAGGATTCGGATTAGTTATATGCGCCAAAGTAATACGATTTTTCGTCGGTCCCGTGAGCATATTACTGATCAGGATTGTACTTTATTCTGAACCACTAGACAAAAGAAGCAGAACATTCTACATATTATGAAGAAGGAATAAATATTCGTTGTGAAACGTCACCATAATAAAGCGTTTTATCAGTTATCCAAATATTTAAAACTTGTTGCATTAATTATTTTCTAAGGGGGGGGGGGGTGTTCTCTTTGGCGAAAAGCGGAATTGAGGCTTAATTGTGAGTGGAAAATGGAAAAAAAGCCAGAAAACAAGCCAAAAACAAGCCGAAGACAAGCGGAAAACGAAAAAGAAAGACGTGAACGGATCGAAAATCGAGCAAATATGGAGAGGACAGACGAAAAACATGACTCTGGCAGTAGAAAGGTGGGAATGGGGCAGAAACAAAAACAGAAAACGACGAAATTGCTCTCCGGAAAGTAGAAATTTTTACCCTCGCAAACCGCTCCTTATTGATATATGAAAATTGTATTTCACCAGATGGCCTTTTTACTGGTCTTGCAGTATCATTTTCTAAAAGAAAGAATGGTACTTCACAATACTATTCCTAGCCGTATTTTAGCAGTTTGATACGCATACAATCTTGTAATTCTCGTAGCATGTGGCATTGATGGTTTTAGAAAGACAGGCTATTAAGACCAGGAATCGCTGCCACTAAATTCCATGATGCCTTTGGAAAATGAATCTGTACAACTAGTTACAAAGAAATTCGATGCCATGCCTTTTCAAGTTCTTTAGTCAAACAACGCTCGGGAGTTTCAAACTGTTAGAGACAAGGTGAAGATTGTTCTAGTTCGAAGCCAAGTATTTTGCACGCATTCGCAGTATCTAAGCGATGACCAATCAGAATTAAGTTAGGTCCAACTGATTACTGGCGATTTCATAGAAATATAAATTTTTTGCAGTTCTCCCATACCGAAGAGAATCTTACGCACAAGACAGAAAATAAGGCATTCATGCAGCAAGCTGAGATTGCCAGCATGTCAAACGTATAGGCTCATTTGACCGAAACACTATTGGGCTACAAATAGACCCCCGGGCTTTATATTTTTTAAAAAATGGATGCCGGGACATTCTTATCGTAACCCCCGCTTATTAATTACTTGGTGAAAAAATTATAACTGATTTCTGAAAGCCTAAAACAACATTTCATGTCATACGTTCAAAGTTTGCAGGATAATGCAGATTTTGTGTTCTACGAATATAAAGCCTTGGCCTTCATACGTTAGTAAAACGTGTTGTGAAAATGTTCTATGGATTTTCATTTTACCCCCTCACTCGCCTTTTGCAACATCCCGTTTATTAATATTTAGACTGTATGCACACGCACCCACTTATACCCATCCTTCTGCCCATTCAGAACCTCAGAGTAAGCGCTTTGATCATTCTCGCCTTTTTTTTTTTGTAAGCAACACAACTTTTTGTCTGAGGCTCGATGTTGCTTAACTTTTCTTCTTGCCCAGGCTCGATTG
>JAOBRC010647564.1:0-10703 GCA_027575255.1 Scolionema suvaense
ATGTCAGTCCTGAATATAAATTTATCGACTGCCTGTGAAATACAGGCCGTCGGACAACACTTTCCAAAATTAGAAAATAGAAGAGTCGATTTTGAAGGTTCTACGTTTTCGGCATTCATTGCTCATTGATTTCATTCAATTAAATTTTAACTGGACTCTGAGCCAACATAATTTAACTGGAGAGAGGGGATACCTGCAATCTGCTTGTATGATCTATTACACAAACTTGCCACGATAATAGTGTGGACTGTGAACCTTTGTATTAAAGCACCTACCAACTCACTGATAATTCATAGCATTGTCGTCTTCTTTTTTATTTTCGAACAAAATTTAGAAAAATATGAAAAAAAATTGCTCTCAAAACTGGTTATACGGATTCCTTTTTAGTTAGTATTAAGGCCCCCAAACACCTGCAACATATATTCGAGTTCTGTTTTGCCCAAAGTTCTAGCTAAATTGGTCTGCAAACAGCTATTTTAGATTAAACTTTGGCGTTGTACCAGTCACGAAAATCCATGTCTTGGAAACTGTACAGTTTGGAACGTTCAAATTTGGACTCTGCCTCGTATGCCTTTACCTTTGTCACGTAGAAGTTTAGAGTAGGAAGGTAAATATGATTGCCATCCCTTCCCCCATCAGTTCTAATTGATTTAAAATGTTCTTGCAATGAGCTAGTTCAAACAATTTATAATATGACCAGGATTTGAAAAATTCTTAAATTCGGCATGAAACTACAATCAAAGACAAAATATTTTTGACCACGTTACAAGCGTACATTGATATTCAACTGACTATCATATCGCTCTGAATCCCCCTCCCCTTTGAAAAAGGATGCTTTCATGGTGGCATATGTTGCACGCAGTCGGCAAGCCAGAATGACATATTTACACAATTGTTTCCGGGGGAGGGGAGAAATAATCAGACTTTGCTTGATTTCGATCAAAGCAAAAATATATTTAGTCCGAGATTGTAGCTCGATCTTCTCTATAAACCGTAGCAGATAAAATGCTCAAATTTAAAATTGTAACCTGTGGCGAGTTAATTTAAATGTTCTATGTCAACAAAGTCTATCGGATTCAGTCCCTTTAACTAAGTAGACGTAATGTCATTACGTTTGATCGACTTGAGTGAATATGCTGCGTGCTGAACCTGAGCAATTCCATTTTACCGTGTCATATAAGTTCTTCGGAAAACAATGCTCTTTCTATAGCCTGAAATCATCCTTGATCTTAACTTCGAAATAGAACCATTAACAATTAACACGGTCAGCGAATAAGTTGAAAAAATTTGATGAAACTAACGCCAAAATTTGCTAAACCAAAGCAGTTCTACTGAAATTTAGTATTATGCAGAATGAAATTAATTTTGAAAAATATATAAGGGCATTGTTAATGATCAATTTTGTATATGCGACTGGCACGGCGACAGGGAGCCAATCCAAGAAAGCGATCTCGTGAATATGTATGCTTGGTTCAGTAGTTGTGGTTGGGCGGAAGTTGAAATTTAGATTTTGCTTGATATGGATTGATACTATTTGCAGCTGTAGAGGTAGGCTTGGATTGTACTTAAATACAACCAAGAAAGTTTTGTTGAAACCTGCGAAAAAACTTAGTTAGTTAAGGTAAAAAGTTAAGGTTACTTTAATTTTCCTTTCTTTGGTTACTACTCTGCACTATTCATACTTTAATTTTGTTTCTAACCGATGAGTCTGCATCATTGCGCACTTAATGTGATCCTGAAATTTAGCATTGAACGCGTTCTTCGTCACAATTATGGCTGTTCCACAGAAACCTGTGTTGTGTTTCTCATGCTCAGTGTGAAAAAACCGGCCGAGATGGCGACTAGCGTTACGATACAAACTTACGTAAAATCATGAAAAAATTTTGACAGATCAATGTACGGAAATATGCTTCCGAAGATCTTGAAAGAATGTTTGGATGTCTATTGCTCGCCCTTGATGCAGATACCGAATGGCTGTCTTATCTATGATAAATTTCTGAAGGAGCGTAAGCTTGGGGACATCACTCCTGTTGCGAAAGAGGCTGTTTTGTCGAAAATAATGGTCGAGCGAATGCTCTTTGAACAATCATATAAATTGTGAGTCATTTGGAAAGGTTTCAATGCGCAGTATACATTCCCTAGGGAACTGAATAAATGAAGATTTGCGGGAGTGATATGCATGGATCTATCAAAGGCATTTGATATTCTTAACCATGACCTTCTGATTGGTAAGCTCCATGCATATAAGTTTGATGTGAGTTCTTGCCGTTTGATCTTAGATTATGTATCAAGCAGGTAGCAACACACTAAAGAAATGTGTTTCTTTTAGCACATGGTCATAATTGCGTATAGATGTACTTCAGGGATCAGTGTTTGGACCATGACTATGTAACCTATATTTGCATGATTTGTTTTTCTTTTTTTAGATGTTTCTATTTGCAGCAACACTGATGACACTGCTGTAACAAAACGTTGGAAATCATTATATAAATCTAGTCACTGCAGCATTTTAATATCGTTGGTCTTTGAAAACATCATCAGCAAAAAAATTTCACAACCTATGACTACAGCTATATATTTACAGAAGGTGTTAAAGCACCAATATACATAAGTGGAAAATACTTGCCAATGTCGAATCTGTGTAGGTGCAAACAACTTACAATAACTGAGCCATAAATTTACAGGACTGACTAATGACCTGAGAAGAAGTGGTAAAATAGGGAAAGTACAATAGACATGAGAGTTCACTGTGAGAAGAGAATAAAGGCTAGATAAAAAAAAAGTGAAATTAAGAAGAAAAAAAGAAAGAGAGGGAGAGAAATAGGCAAAGCAGGGCTAGAGAGAAATAGATGATACTAGGTGCTTAAAGGAAAACTCTGACCCCAAAACAATTTGCGCTCGGCTGATAAACATGGTCGTGCAAATTCCAACTATCAACTCCAAACTTAATTTTCATGTCAGTGTGACGAGAAATAACTTTTTACAAATATATCACAAGAAGCCCGACAAGACGCCCACCAGCTAACGTGCACTTAGCTGCATGATGAGCAGTTGAGATAGGCGGTATGCGGTTCACGCGCTTCCATGCCAACCAGGTAAACAATTGATATCAAGCACAAAAGATTGTATTGAAGTTCTCATGCGTTTTTATGATGGCAGTTTGAATTGCGGCGGGAAACAGCGAGAAGAAGGCAGCAATGGCTGCCGAAGGTCAGGCTGGCTGGCTGAGAGTGAAATGATAGCCTTTCAGATTTCGTACGGTCGTGTGTGTGTTATAGAAAATAGAACTGATTATTGATCATAGAATCGGCGTTTAAATCGTCCTAGGGTCACTTAGTTTTGGGTCGGAGTTTTCCTTTAATAACCAGTTGGTTAAGTGAGGACCTCAACCTTTGTGTGTGCATGGCTTCTTTGATCTTCCTTTGGAAATCTTTAGTAGCGGCATAGAAAAGCATTCACTATTGCACAAGCTTTTGCAGTTACAATCTTGTAGATGCGTGAAGATATGGGAGTTCTTATACTTAACACGATGATCTTCAATCTGTGTAGTTAAGTTTCTGGAGGTCTCTCCAATAAAGCTGGCATTACATCCAGCACATAGAAATTTGTATACTACACCTGGCTGAAGAATCTTTGGTACGTTTTAAAGAATAGTAGGATGATACCTTGCAAGAAGTAAGGATCAGTTTTATTTCTATATCCTTACAGTTGTTTTTATCTAGCGGTTTACGTTACGTATGGCAAACTCTTGATAACTTACTTATGTATAATAGCTTGAAAATCTGGAGTACAATGGGAAAGAGCATCAAGTCAACGTCCCCATGGGGGTCTGCTAGGCATGCTAACACTAACACATGGTCTTTGATTGATCTACAAGTCCGAGACAATCGCTGTAACCCACCGGGGTTGACGCATATGGCTTGTTCGCTTGTGGTGGATATAGTGGAGGTTTGAGTTGCCAATTCGATGTGTGAATCCTGGCATTACGTCTGGGTTTGTTGTGCTCTCTTTCTGAAGCTTTGATGCCAATTGCCCCCTTAGCAGGGTTGTCTCGTGGCCTCTGGAATACCCTTTCATAGTGCTTCTCTTAGCACTGGGTTCTGTAATTGTGGGGTACGCTCAGAAAATACAATACAGTGTGTTGGGATTTCCTGATTCCTTCGCTGGTGTCTTTCAGGAAGATGGGGCTGCTTACTCAAGGGCCCGCACCAGATACCAACTATAAGTTAAATTTATAATCTTTCCTGGTGGTTCCAAGTTGTCATCGGCGCCCGTGCCCACCTGATCTCTGTGGATATTGCAATCATCCCGAAATAGGTAGCCATAGCGGCTATTCTCCTTCATAAAAAGTAGCCATGCAAAAGCAGCCACATGTCTATAAAACACAATCATTAGTGGTAAATCTCCGTCTTTTTTTCTCAGTCTACGTAACTGTAATAATCATCCTTCCATTAAAGGAAGGGTAACGCTAAGAATGAACTTTTAGTACCTACCTACCTAGGTGATAGAGCACATCAAAACTTGAAACTTGGCATTTACTTCATGGCCAAATCTTGAGTAGTTTTGGAGGTATCGAGCCTCAAAGCTCAGTAGCTACCATCTTGATTTTGATGATGTCATCGGGGTACCAATGCTAAGCATGATCATTTCCTTAGTAACGCACTACCTATACTTAAATTGTATCTTTTTTTAAACAGATCTTTGACATAATATCGAGTTTTATGATAAAATGAAAGAAAAAATACTCTTAAGCAATTCAAGATTATGTATTTTTGGGTACAAAGTTTGGATAATTAGAGTGGTACACAAGTGACATCATGCATAATTAAAGGCAAAATGGTAGCTACGGAACTTTGGGACTTGATATCTCCAAAACTACACAAGCTTTTGCCATGAAATAAATACTATATGTCGTGTTTTATTGTGCTCGACGTTACCCTTCCTTTAAAAATGAAATACATTTGTTTTAGTTGTTCACATGTTGTGCATTTTACTAACATTATCACCGAGTATGTCTTACACCTAGCGTATGAAGTCAAGAGTAATGCACTTGGATCGCGCAATTTGGACATTAATCCTGGTCTTGAGAATGTAACATACATTGAGGTAATTTTAAGAAAAAAGAATACACTTTTATAGAGTTTATGCTGAACATGTTTCAGTGTTACTTCTACCATTATTAACAGAAAACAAACCTCAAACAGTTGAGCACGCTATAATAGCTACAGATATAGAGGTCTGAAAAAATCCAAAGTTACAAAGTGGCAATCACTAAATATTTACAGGGAAAGAGGGACCAAATTACTAAACATGGCAAAAGCATTTATTGATAATTGAGACAATAAAATCAAAGTACTCTACCAAAAGGTGGAGAAGTGGAGAAATAGAGAGGAGACAGTAAAAGAAAATAGGTAGCATGAGCAGTGAGAAAGAAGTAATAAGTAGGATAGATGAAGAGAAAAGAGTAGAACGAGCGATAATTAATAAAAGCTACCTACATCAATGGACTAGACTGATATCGAAAGAGACATGTGATTAACATGTCTGTTTAATATCGGCTTCTGAAATATATTTAATCTTATGGACTTTTTAGGTAGCGTCTATTAGAGAGTGTGTTAAAAGAGGAAGCGTCTATCATAAATTTATGAAATTCTTCTTTTCTTACGCATAAACTTTATAAAACAATGAAATATACACTAATCACATGTCAATATCATCGTAAACATTTTCTTTTTCATATTTTCATATTCCTATACGAAGTAAATGCCACAAGCCTGAAGTAATAATGCAGTGAAGTTAGTAGTAATAAACACTTGTTAATTTGTGTATCTTTATTAAACGCTATTCGAAGAGCCTTCTATAGACGGGGTCCGTTATTTAAAAATCTCCAGGAAAAGGTCCATCTTTATTCGAGGGGGCGTTTAAAAGAAAGCAACATCTAATCGAAGCATTAAGGTATGCTATGTTGAAGAATTACTGAGAGAAATCATCAAAAACAAAGTCGTAGCCTGCCATCCTTTCGGGTATTCTTATTGGATACTCGCATCTTTTGATTTGCAAATGTGGAGCAGATGCTAGAAAAAAGATATCGTTCAATTTGTTGAGCGAGAGGGAAGAAGTCTAGTAACTCGCATGGACAAGGATATCAGGACTGTGACACTAACCGATGTTGCCGAGGTTTTTCAGGGAAAGAAGGATATCAGGACTGTGACACTTACCAATATGACCGAGGATTTTCAGTGAAAGTGCCTCTCGTCCACTTGATCATCTTTTATATGCATCTAGTAAAAGTTAAAAGATTGAGTCCATGCAACATGCAATGCTCCGCCTTCGCGACAGTGTCAACATTAATGACATTGCCCAGGTCAACTACGATGAAACCATAAATGATTGGTGCTGTCATAGATACTGGGGCCCAGGCGTGGTTTCACAGCGTCTCAGTCATTACCTGTCAAGCAGAATCTTTATGTGGCCAGTTAGAGAAAGAATAAGATTGCTGGTGGTATCCTTCTTCAAACGTATGAAACGTCTGTCACTTGTATCAAACCCTCTATTGCTGGTGAGACATATTTAGCCCCTAAACTGCACGCTGTTACTTGTCTCTGTCTTTAGGAATTCACCCAACATTGGATGGTGCGTTACAGGTAGCTGCCCTGACGACTTCATTCCATGAACACCAATGCTCAATGAGAACTTCGCTTCCTGGTCGTCCATCATCTCTGCCGCTTTCCTGTATACCTGAGAACAACGAGAATGTGCGAGTTTTGGTGCATTGAAAAGGTCAACTTTGTTTCAATGCACTTATTAACTTCCTGGTATGAATATCATGCGGCATCTCTGCATGCCGACCATGGTTCTACCCCATATGCTGTTCAAACGTTATGACTAGTCTTTTTACATTGGCAGGAAGTTGTCAAGACCGACTTGGATGGAGCAACATAAGAGTTATTTGGTTGAAAGAGTCGTGACTCGTTAAAACTCAGATCTGAAACTTGAATGTCCAGAAAGCAACCACATACCTGAGGAAATACTCCTGCTAAAAATTTATTGAGATATCTATTCCAAAAAGTTAGAAATGAGATTTGACGAATGATTGCATTATCAATGGGAGTCTTCCAAGTAGTATCAAACTAGTGGATGCTTCTCCTTTATTTAAGCCTGACAAACACGACGATCGCTGGTTTGAAAACACAGACGAGCTGTCATCGTACAATTGATTTTGCTTTCTCTCTTTTATAGAGGCCCTGAGATTTGTTTCTTTTTAGAGTACAGAGCGGTAGGTTTTTCACTCTCTAATTCACAATTTAAAGTGATTACAAAGTGGCTAAATCCCCACAGGAAGCACACAGTCTCGTTAATATCACAGGGTCAGAATATTTTCAAATTCGATTTCTCCAAGGCTGGAATATTGTCCGCGATTCTGCCATATCTATGAATGTGTAATAGTATGACTCAGTTATTTCAGCAGTCTGGTCACTTGATCTGCCAGCCAGAGGGGCATCACATTCACATAGTGTGGGCTATGTCTCTTGTAGCTCAGTGCACACGCTTGTGACGGACTGGAGTAGCCATTGCCTGCATATTTGGAAATGGAGATTTGCGGTTGACTGGATGATGTCTCTATCGTGCGGGATTTTTCTCCAGGCTACAGCAGAATAGAGCCCCTAGAGTGAGCAGGAGGCGCAGAGTTCGGTTTAGAGAAGGTTAAAGAAACAAGCTGTTCTATTTCTCAACTCTGCAAATCGTCTCGTCGGTCTCTGCTCGTAATTTCGGTGTTCAATAACCAAGTGTTACATAGGGCGTAAATGGTAGTTTCTTCTGTATCCATTGCGAGTCTTGTATTCTGTAAGAGCCAACCAGGTAGAATAGGATGTCTGCTCGACTCTGAATTAGTTCTGCCGACTGTAGCAGAGAGGGTACGATCATAATTTGACAAGCATGCACCGACGCACCAAGCAGGCTCGTTTGAGTTGGACAAAATTGTGTCGTTCTATTATATTTGTGTAACATTGTGCTTGGAAAAGTGTTTAGATGTATTTCAGAAGTCTAAGAATCCGGAAGAACCGATTTTAATCAAATCAATCTACTTATACACCGTTTGGTGCTTGAATTCCGTCACTTTACACTACACTGTCCTGGTGTCCTGCACAAGTTTGACGCCTGTCAATTCATTGTAGATCTTAAAAGTTGCAGGACAGGCTTCACCTCATAAAACCACAACAGATCCTTGTGTAACATATCAGACTTCCTTACCAGACTTTCTTCCTGAAGTTTTTTACTCACTTCGGCTAAACCTGATGAACATCGTTGACCTACAATACTTCCTTCACTGCAACCTCGTTTTCATGTAATACCAACATGTGACTTGTCATCATATCTTATTTTTTCGACTTATGGGTTTCCAATCACCATACATACGTGAGGAAACAATGAAGGTGACACTAAACATAAGAAAACAAACTGAACGTCTAAAACATTGATCCTCATACAAGCTTTGAGCTGAGATCACTTAGGTTGCAAGTGCGTACAGGACACAAAACACTTGCACAAAGAAAATACACTTCATAAATCACCTTAAGATTCGTTGCGTGAATAAAGGAGACCCGGAAAGGACTACCTTCAAACATAGATTTGCTTGTCGCCAAAAAGATATTCTTGTTAATTGCGGCACTTAAATTGCTGTAACCGTAAAGCAACGTACAGCAGCATTGTGTTCAAGTAAATCTTTTAATGAATAACCTAAGTTCTTAGAAACATCAAGGATTTAGAAAGAAACAGGATAGTGCACGCAAAACAATTCTATTGAGTTCTTTTGAACTTCCCATTGTGTCAGCATCCCTCTGTGTGCAGCCTGTGTTGGAATCGCCAGCGCCTTTACCGCTGAACCAGTTGACCTGGCGAGGACATGCTCGAAGACATCGGCTTCTAGGAGGTCAACATTAAACTACGAATTATGAAAACTAAATGGACATTGGGCACAACTTGGATGCTTTCAAAGTAAGTAAAAAATGTTCATTGACACTCGATCTGCTAAAGTGTTAGGAATTTTTTGTTGGCATGGGCTTCTTCTTGTCGACACAGCTCTTTTCTAGAGTATGGTTATACAGTTTTGCATTCATCTTCTGGTCGATCTTCCTCTCTCTTGTTTCTCAGTTGGCTTCTTCAGTATCTTACCTGAGCCTGAAGAGCATTCATAATCGTTTTGAATCACAAAATTGCCTTTTTTACTCTGTTTGATTTTGCTAAAGCTGCAGTAAACCTCCCCTATAGACCTAGTATTGTATTATATCTAGCTATCCAGTCCTTCAAATAGCCTTCGGTCATCGGTCAATGACAAATAGATTTTGGTTGAGGACCGACGTTAGTCAAACTTTGTCGAATTTTGGCTTTCAAGCCGGCCAAGCTGTCTACCTAGCACAGAGGGATATATCCGAGAACTTACAATCTACTCACATTTATGACCAAAAAATTTCAATTCACACACTTGGAAAGCAAAAATAAGATAACATCCGCCTAGCTCAGCCATGTGAACGCTGAGTGAAAAATGCAGACTGCATGCTCAAACACAACCAAGGGTTCCACGTGCATAGCTCCTAGCTGATTGCTCTTTTGTCCATGCGTGGCTACAATTAATTTTAAATGAAAGAAAAGGAGGAGGGACAACATCTGCTTGGGTTTGCCACGGCATTACTTTGTTGTACTGATGTAGTGTAATTACATTGTAATTGCTTATTTGGTTAAATGGAGTGACTGGCTTGAAAAAGTTATGACTAGTAGAGTGAGCGGTGCTATCGGTTATATGACCAAAGTTGCCTGGTTAAGCTGGATAGATCTAGGCTACTGTTCTAACATTAGCTACTCATACAGCTAGGCCTTAACAGATTCAGGTTTACGCATGGTATGTTGCCTGATAGATAAGAGTGTATATATTCCTTACTGCAATTACGTTTAGTTTACTTCACATGTACTGCTATATTCTTCGGTTCGGAAACTGGGCTGATCATGTGTGGGGTGGGGCCATTTAATTCGCAAAGGTTTACTGTCCGAAAGGTTTATCAGAATTTGACTGAATGGGAGGGCGCCACTGGGGTGAGTGGTGTCCGCAGTGGCTTTGATCCCCCACTTTTTCGACACTTAAAGATTTTTCTATCCTATTGACAAGGCTTATTGTAGCGCAATGTTGCCATCGACTATTGAACGCAACAGCTTGCTCCTCGTGGTTTAGAACAATTGAATCCCGTAACAAAGGTGCAAAATGCTGCCCCTTTTCTGGAAATGGAATCTATGCCCTGCTCCTGTAGAATATGCCCTTATTGACTAATCAGTTCACTGCATTGCGTCATCGATCCCCTAATATTTCATGCATGTTTTTCGTGCGCCACACCCCCCCTCCCTCTCCAAAATTGAAATTTGTGGCACAGTCCCTGCTAAAAGCAGTGAAAGGACTCAATATTGGCATCTTTCTCTAGCATAACGAAAGGGTGTTGCTGTTGATTCACAGGAGATTCTGTTTCTCGTTGTATACTGCAGATCTCGTTTCATTTGAAATACATCTTCTTGGCTGTCTCATTCATGTTTGATTATGATCCATTGGTCACATACCCGTTGAAACCTTAGCTGTATGTCTGTTAGACTAGAAGTCTGTTCTTTTGAAGTCACCCATGTATAATGCGGAAAGTGATGTCATGTAATTAAAGCAGTCT
>JAOBRC010647675.1:0-10703 GCA_027575255.1 Scolionema suvaense
TGTCAATTTGAAGCAAATTGAGCAAAGATAGTGAATTCAGTGGATGTTTTCTGGAAAGTTGAATGCCTAAGGATTACCCATGCAAAATTGCACATCATTTGGGCTTCCCGATCGGGAGATAGGTGGGGGAGGTAAATAGGGGTTAGCCAGACCCCCCCCCCCCTCCCCCCTAAATAGGGTTAAGAATGGTTTTAATAGGAATGTAGAATTTTCTCCTCGTTCGGGAAATGGCATGATAGATTGTGTCTCTCATTCTCTTGAATTTGTATCAATGGTTCTATCCATGTGGAACTATATTTCAGTGAGCTGCTGGAGACCGGTTAAAACAGGGGATGTAAAAATTTTTGCAAGGGTTTTTAAAGATGTCCAATGGGGACCTCAATCTTGTGCAGACAATGAGCTGCTGGAATTGCGAAAATGTATGCAATATTTTGTACCATGCAAAACTTGCTGAATGTGTTGGGAGTTGGGTTCATACTTTTGGGCATCTGTTGCCATTCCTCAATGTATGTTTTGCTTTTAATTGATGCTCTTTATGTTTAATTACTCCATGCTTGTTTTCATAATGAGAGACCCTTTTCATAATTAGCATTGACCTCCATGACATGCCTGACTTTACATTTTGAAGGAGAAACCAGTAACTGAGATTAATATGTCCCGTATAGTTAGTTTATTGCTTCTTGCCTAAATTTTGAAGTTTTGAATGAGTACCGGACGCCTGTCTTCAAAATTTTCCGCCTCTAAAATTTTGCCTGATTGCTTATGATGCATTCAATTCAAGAATTGGGAATAGCATGCAGAATGTCTGTATCATACCATTCTGCTATCATTCCATTCTTCATGACCATTCTGCTTGTGTTTGTTAAGGTTTCCATTGATACAGAATATCCAGATGATGAAACTAAGAATCTGAGAGCCTGGTTGGATGATGTTAGTATCATAGCTGAGCCTTGCAATGAAGGTGAGATGAAATGTTTGATTTTTAGGTTACCGCCATACCACCTGAGGTTTTGTGGGATGCATTTCAAGAATGTTGCATGTAGCGTTTCAGTATGAATGCATTGTTTAATTATATGTAGCAAAGTTAATTCTGCTATGTTTGATAACATGCAGAAAACCAACTCACTGACCTCAGGTTTTACTGGAGGTTCACCAAAGTCGCAATACCAAATCAATTTGTTTTGGGCCGTCCTCCCTGCTTGTACTCAATAGTATACAAGCAATTTTGTTGATTGCTGGATTCTGTAAATTGGTTTGATAATATCAAATATATGAGGAAAAGTTTTGTTTGGGCGTGGTCTTTTGTTGTACAAATCTCGAAGAAATATTTTTTTCAGCTTTTCTATAGAGCAGTGATCGTATTGTTTCTGACTTCTGCCCTGATGAATAAAAGTTTACTGCAGCATCACGTTATGTTTTCTGACTTCAATACTTATTGTGTTCAATTTTCTTTTGCATGGCTAAAATGGTCTTTTTTATGAGTCTTTGACATCCATTGATTTTTTTTCTAATTCTTGCTGCAAAGCTATGAGGTGATAGTGCCATAGATTTTGCTATAGCGGCGTATCTGCGAAAGTTCTTCTGTATGTAGCAGTGGCCATTTATCGTTTGTAGTATCACGAAAAAGGTGCAAAGTGTCTGCATGTGCTTTACACTAACAGAGAAACGGTAATCTTGATGTGGTGATATTTTTCGATTCCTCGTGAAGAGTGGTATCATTTTTGGTATACTTACATTTTTCAAAAGGTTGTCCCTTGTAAGTCTAGATCATTTAGATGCTCGTTTATTACTTTATTCTGACATCATGATATTGCTATTTATGTGAAGTTGTGGGCTAATAGTGACTTGTAAGTCGGTTGCATGAGTCAAATTTTGCATCAAATTTTCCTCTACCACGGTCGTTTTGGCAATATGAATATACGCAGACATCGTCACTCCCGTTTCTTTATAACAAAAGATATATTCCTCCCCCCAAAACCTGCAACCTTATTCTTGTTGCACCAAACTGGTCTCTGAACCAAGTCACGAGCTGCACCAACAAAACTTATTGGGACGAATTGGATTGAGTTGATGCTAGGTTCCCCTAGTTTTCTATAGCCTAGTGTTGTTGGACGACATCTTTCCCTTTGCGTCACTGTATCAACATTGTCTTCAAAAGAGCTCCGATCTTTGTCAGCTTTTCCCCTCTGTCTTTGCCATTATTATCCACTTCAGCTTCTCTATCTGGTCGTGCTACATCTAACTCCATTGTTTTCACTTCCTCTTCTCTGTCTCTAATCTTACACCACTCGTCAACCTTCACTGATGCATCATATATCGCATGTCCTTTCAAATTCTCTGGTCTTTCAATGTCATGCGCGTCACTTTCTGCTTACACATGGAAGTCAGCAGCATCTGTCACCGCATCATCAGGGCTTAGATCATTATGCAGGTCATCTGAGAAGCTGGCAAGTTGAAGGAGATCAGCAAGGTTAAGGCCGTTTTCCTCTGAATCAGAATTAGATTCTTGCTTTCACCTACTTCACATGGCACATGAAGATTGGCTGCTCTCGCCGACAACCTACTGTGTCTCTCTGTGTGTTTAGCTCAGGAGATTGAAGATTCATCAGTGAGCATCAGAGATGGGCCTGCAACAACAAGTTTCAATGAACTCTACATAATCGGTTGGTTGGATCGCATTCAAATCCATGTCTTCAATTAGCTTTGCAGTTTTGATACTCTGTTAATGAGTGTTTTAGGTGTGCGTTGTAAGCCCCACTAGTGGATCCAGGGCAAACTCCTGTAAGCTTTAGCTACCTACCTACAGTTTTAAAAATGTCTAGAAGACACTAAAACCAGCATCAAAAAGAGGACTGAAGACACGTTTCACACAGCACGTAGACATATCATCACTAATCACGATAGGCACTTGTCTTCAGTTGGTCATGTCTTTTGCCTCAGCATAGGTATACAATAATAGTCTTTTATAAGATAGGTAAGAATGGGAACACAAAAATTTGCACTTGCATTTGCAACACTGAGCAATCACTATTGTTTCCACTTCGTCCATCATTGGAAACAAATAACTGTTACCATTTCATTAGACAAAACAATTACACATTTTGCAGGTCTCTCCATGTACCTTAGACAATATTGGAAATACAACTGCCCAACAGATAAATGTGTGCGCTACATTATTGTGAACCGATGACCATAAAGCAAAATTGTTAAAGGGATCCTCCGGCCAAAAATCATGTTAAGTTGTCTGAAAAATACTAAAAAAATGGGGATGGAGACTTCCTTCTGTTTTTTCTACTATGCGAAAAACATTGACGAAAATAATTTTACAAACGACATCCTGAATAATTCGCGAATGCAAATCGCTAATGGCGGAGCGAATTACGTATGCTAATTAATGCACTCACGTCAGTGTGATAGTAGATAATATGCCTCTAGCCTGTCGCAGGAATCAAATATCACTATAGCTCAAAACGCTGTAGTCGCTCCTCAAAAATCTAGTACAGTATCCGATCACAACATCAACCCAACTTCTTTGTCTACGTTCAGGTCAATCTGCCCGTTCCATTATCATTCTCGATGATATGCACATGGTTCGATGGTAGTTCCCAGCGGCAGCCAATGAGAAGCCACACGTTGTTGTTTTCGACAAGGCAATTCTTCTCTTGATTGCTATTCGAATTCCGAACAAACATTAGAACGTCTGCTTAAAATTGCATAACTGGGGGAATCGTGAGCTTCACATGTGCGCTGTGAAGACAAATTGCTTGGTTTTAAAGCAGTCACATACTCCGCAAATCAGCACGCCCGTCTCATGTGAAATATGGTTTACGAGATATGGTTCAAGCAGGAACGGGCAAAATTGCGCAATTAGACGAGGCAGGAATCCCCAACTTGAGAGATGAAAATCAATGGAGTGCGTGTGTTTGTTGTGCACAGCAGATATGAAGAGTGGAAGTCAAGATGCAGAGCGGAAGTTGAACAAAACAGACAGCAACAGAAATCAAGGAATCTGTTGAAGATCATAGAAAGTCAACAACTCATCTAGCAGATTGCCAACATTCTGCCAGCATAAACCCATGTCAAGCAGCTTGCCAACGTATTTTATATGGTATTCTGCCGACGAAAGATTTCTTCGTTAACGATGGTGCCCGGAGTCTGCTTAACAGTGACTGAACTAGTGCACGAGCAAGTGTTATATTATGCAGATTAGTGCAGCAACCCCTGCCATATACCCGCGGCAGCCATTTTGATTCGCTCCCACACTGACGTGAAGACTTTGCGAAGCTTCCTTTCTGATGAAAGGGAAGCTCAGGGAAGCTTGGTTACCAAAAAATTGATTTTATGGATGTTACGCAATAAGAACATGGAAATGAGAATGTTTTCGTGTTGTTCCTGTGGCGGTAAGCATTTTGACTTCAATTTCTATTTTTGCCGGAGGATCTCTTTAAGCTGCGGTGACTTTCCTGAACACACTGAGTTCACATGTCTCTGTTTTGGGTTGGACACTGTGACATGAGTCAGCAATAGCAGAGAAAGCGCCCGTGTGTGATTGACAGCGGAACACCGAGATGCAGCGGAAATTTCTCAGGGTAGTTAGTCGAGTGGGAATCTTACAGCGCTCATTATCGATCGCCCGAATCTTGAGATAGAAAGCACCACTGTCAAGGTTCCAGCCTGTCTGCGATCCACAATTCATGACTATCTAGGATTCCTTATGTAAGACATGGTTCCAGCAAATGGGAATACAAAGAAAAGAATCACAGCTAGGAGAAACAATAAACACAAGCAGGATACACACATGTAAGCTTTCTTCTGGTACTTGTGAGGACCAACTTGAGTGACGTTGTTAGCTCAGCCCAGAATGTTCAACACAGCTACTATGCACGAAGGACTCCATTAGAACGTATAATGAGAGGTTCAAATGTAGATTATTACTGATTTTCTACTATGGAAATTCAATATCTAGTAGTCTGCATTTATACCTCATACTCATCAAGAGAGAATCACAAAATAGTCCATCCTTTCACACGACTATGTCAACGTGTCTTCACTCTATGCGCACTCCTTAAACTCTACTATTTACAGCTACGCCTGTTCACTATATACAGGTCTTGCTCGAAGTACGCGATCAGCCATTGTCGTGTAGATCTGTTAATTTACAAATAATAATAATGTATTAATATAAATTATATTTGCAATATATTTTATATTATACACACATAACGTTCTGTCACTAATTTATCGTGGGCAAAAATCGCAAATCTTTAATCTTCGAACCTTGTTGCTTCCTTTATTTTCCTTGTTATATGCCATCTTTGGTATTGAGGCCACATGAAAGATCTATTACTCTATTGTATGGTACGAACTTATGTGGGTGTCTTCTACATATAAGTCTGGAACGTGTTTAATCTTACAATGTTTTGGGCTTTTCTGCCATATCCAAAATGTCACATTCAGACCTGTTGCTTATTTTTTCATTTTTCCTTATTTTTACATTTAAAATATAAGAGTAAAATGTAATACTTTTTAAATCAAATGTATTACGTTCTAGTATGGCCAAGAAAAGGAAATATTTAAACTTGTGTCCAAATATTGTTGGACAATGATTATATTCAACGAGACAAATTTTAAACTTTCTCATTCAAAATTGTCTTTACTTTTTTACCTCTTCTCACTAGCTACTCTGTGGTAGCCTTGAGTGAATGGCGTCCTCGATACTGTGCCATGGCTCCTTATCCATTTGGTTGAATCGCGGCAGTGGTCAACGATGTCAACCACTGCCGCGATTCAACAGAATGGATAAGGAGCCACGACACAGTATCGAGCACACCATTCACCCATGGCTACCACAGAGTAGCTACACTCAGAGGAATGTCCAGCCAATATCCGCCCTAACCTTTAGGGCTCTGGAATGGCTCAGTGGTAGCGCAGTCGCCTTGTGCACACAAGGTCGAGGGTTCGAATCCCACGGTCTGCAATTGGTAAGCGCAAAATCCCTGAAGGCTAAGACGGGTAGGGGCTCAGTAGAACCTAGCACTGAGTGATTAGTGAAACAATGAGCAGAGCATGAATCTATAATTCAAGAAGACCTTCACTTCATCAACTGAACTCTTTTATTTGCCTTTTAGAATCCTTTAACCCTATTCAACCTGCGGGGGGAAGGGGGGGCGGATTCCACACCCCCTCCGGTTTTTCGAAAATTGCTGCTTTTTGGAAGCGTGCTGCGTCTCGAAACTTTTGGAGAATTCCTAAAATTTATTGAGACATGTTCTGAGCACAAAATCAGGTTCCAAAAACTTTTCGTTTATCCTCGCCACGCCCTTTTTGAAAATTACGTGCTGTCTGAAAAAACACATTTTTGCTCATAACTCGGGAAATTTTTGTCCAAATTTTTAAAATGAGGCATCAAAAGAAAGCCCTTTGCAAGACCTTTCCATTGATATATAATATGTGTATAGTTTTTATTCTTGCAAAAAAATAAATCGCCTTTGAGCAATTTTCACTTATGACGTCATAGGTCATGCCCTATCAACCCTATTGACTTGAAAATTGGCACACATATGCATGAAGGGTTAGTAAATGCGTGTACCACGTTTCAATATTGTCGAATTAGCAGTTCAAGAATTATGGAGGCGGACGGAATCAGCCGCCCAGGTATCGTACAGCACCAAAAAGCCCAGGTTGAATATGGTTAAAGTTCATTGATTTTGTTAGTTTTGTTAACCTTTTACCTAGACGTTTTGATTTCTCCCTTCTCTGTGCATCTTTGACTATGGTATATATTTTTTTACTAAGTTATATTACAAGGCATCGTTGCATGTTATATATTGATGTAGCGTTTTTCTTGCTAGCTGTTCCAATTTTAGATTTTTTTTTATCTAGAGGAGTGGTGTAGGTTCATTCATTTCTAATGAATACTTGCATCTGTTAATACGATTTGGTTTCTTTCATAGGTGAACTTTTTTACGTACTTTTGTTCTTTTTTTTCTGGGGGGGGGGGGAGCGTAGTAGATGATAACATAATTTGTTGGTTGATCAACCAAGTGATTACGACTGATTACATGGGGGACGGGGGAGTAGAAAATAGGTAACATAGTGATTAAGACGCAATATTTGAATGCTACCATGCAGGACATTGTCTGGGGTTTGTAGCTTACGGTAGTACCTAAACATTGAAAGGATTTGTTTAAACATGACGAGGAACATGTGACACCTCGCTTTGCATTAAAGAATGTTTTATGTGTTCCATGCTAGGAGCTATTTAACTAGTGCGATAGGATTATTCTACTTGATAAGTACCTGTCAGGAACAAAATGCAGGTGCAAAATGCAGCTTTTTTCATGAAGTGTAAAGATAGTTACTAGTTGACATTGCTTGATATAAAAAAAGTAATAACTTGAAAGGCGTTTCAGTGATTGGTTTAATTGTTGCTTTGAGTTCTGTATTCTGCATGTATTGTTTAGTATATACCTATGCCCTCTGTTTTAAACAATTTAGGATTATGCGATCCTAGTTGTAGCACAAATGGTCATTGCATGATTGGTAAATGTGTGTGCAAACCAGGATATGTTGGTGATACTTGTAGTGTTGCTGGATATGGTAAGAATGGAACTTCTCTTGTATTTATCTGGCTTTATAGTTATGCTGTTCATGTAAATATTCACTGAGGAGGCGAGGATGATTTATGGTGTCCTAACTTTCCTGAGAAGCTTTATAAATTGAAGTATATCCTGGTGTGTCAGTGTTCTGCTGGTTCAAGGAATTCCACAATTGTTTTTTACTTCCCTATAAAATTTTGGCGAATTCCAACAACACTTTTAGTTTCTTTTTGGATAGAGAGTCTTCTTTTGATGTTAGTGAAGCAGTAAACAACGTTTTATTTCACTGCTATACTTAAATATGTCGCATCTTCATTCATCTCAAAGCAACCTTTGTTTTATTGGAGACAGGACTCTATCAATGAAGCACAGTAAACTTTGTGGTACATGACTTGACAACACCTGATAGACAAATAGGAGTTCTTTGGTACGGCTCCCTGTTAAACTTTTTCTATTCAGCTCAAATTTCAATGTGCAGTGCAAGATTACGTGAATTGAAGAAGCTTTCACACGACAAAAGTTTGGCCAGGTCGAAAACTGAGAATTGTAGGAAATGTAGGAGACCTCAGACATGGAAAATCTGTCTTAGTCTGAATTTTCCGTTACTGGGGCAAAGGAAAATTCAGAATTTCAGGAAATCCAGAAAAACAGGAAACTTCAGACATATATCTGAATTTTCCTTTTTTGATATTGGGATTTTTGAAAACTAGGAAATCCAGGAAACATGAGACAAAGTCTTCTCTTGTCTGAATATTCCTAGATTTTGTAGAATCTGACATTTCCATTTCCCACAGTCGAAGTGGAAAAGTAAGACATCGGAAATTAGTGAAAATTTTCAGTTCTGTTATGTTTATCTTCTTCTTTTACGATTGCATAGGCAGTACAGGCAAAAGGATGTCATACACCCTTCTCAGCATTCAGAAGGCAATTTTACAAATCATGTTCCCTAACCAAGACTATTAATCATTTTCACAACTTATTGTTGAAGGACATACACGTGAATAAATAAAAATAGATAAAACATGTGAATTTCATTCATGCGGGAACGTACAATGAAAAAGTCGTAATTTTAAGTCGTGTCTGTGATCTGGATTTCCTAGATTTCTGCGTTTTCAACACACAACCCTATACTGTACAACGAAAGTCTCAGTTTTTGACCTGGCCTGAAAATGTTGCAGTTTTCAGACAAATTGATTTCTTTTTATTACCTCCAAAACTACTCAACTGATTTTCTCAAAAAAATTGAGACGAATCCAAAGACTAAGAAGAAAAATGCATTCTTTGTCAATTACCTTTGAACTAAGGTCATTGGTCACTTCTGGCAATAATTGCGACAAACAAAAATGTTATTTGTGAAGTAATGTGAGAAATGACTTTCAAAACATTTTGAGTAACATATGCCGGGAAAAATTTATTTGTGCCATATGTCTAAAAAATTGAACCGTGAAATGTATTCCCTCAAGCATTTCTTCCCTGAAGAAATTAGAGGCTTCCGAACTATGTAACATGCGTTTTAGTTATGTTGTTCTTCAAACGGAATTCATAGCCATGGTGCTATATTCATATTGAAGTGCACTTTTTCCAGTACTTCTAGATACTTAGCATCCCTATACGCACACGCATCAGTCGCACTCTCACATATTAAGTGAGTCACACCTCATTTAATATGCCTCGACATGTTTGGAAAACATGAGGTTCAGCAAATACATTCTAATCGTTCCCCCAAAAGCTCTGCAGGTACTGTATGCGCTCAGCACCGGAACAAATTCTTGTACCTAACGAGGAGAAACGTTTTGTTTCCAATTCCAGCATTTTTATTAAATCTACATTTGTGACATTTCATGCGTTAGCTGCTGTTGCATTGTAATAACATGCAACAATGCTTAATGTAATTCTGAGAATATGCTCCTCAAAGAGGATCTGGTTCCAGGCTACTTGAAGATGAATAAGACCCATACAGCTAATTAACCCATAATCTGCAAATTAGAAACTAGACCGCTGGCATGCCTGATTTGTTTGTCAACTGTAAATTTTTCTGGTTTGCGACTTGTTCAATTTTGTGCATTCCTGCATATTTCGTGAAAAGCAGTTGAAATTTTTTTATTTGCAGCATGCAACTTTAATGATGGCTTTTGTGGTTCAACGAACAATGGGTGGAGAGAAAAAAGTAAGTTTGTGACATTTTTGAAATTTCTTTATCTCCTGTGATTATTTTGATTCACCATACCCCTCTTTTGCATTCATCCATTTCATGTTGGATTCAACTTTACCATGGCTCACTTTTTTGTGAGCATCACCTAATTGAAAACATGATGAAAATTCTCTTGCGGTCAGTGGTATTGTAGTTATGAGAAATATCTACCTTATTACGTCAAATTAAGCCGCGTATCTAATTCCACCGCATTAAATTAAGCCGCGCTACAATTAAGCCGCAGAATGACAAAACTAGGAATTGCTAAGGTTTTACTTCAGCCGCAGGAGTCACTTAATACTGAAGAACAAGTTAGAGCAGATTGATTTTTACATGAATGCAAGGATATTTTAGAGGAACCTAATGCCAAAGTAGAAAGTAGTGATGATGAAAGTGAACTGTTTATAGTGTGTTGAATAATAAAGTCACCCAGCAGTAATTGAGTTTTTCTATTTAATTTGCCCGGTCTTTAAATAAGCCGTGTTCTATTAAGCCGCGTTCTATTAAGCCGCATCATTAATTAAGCCGCATTTTTGTTAAGCCGCATTTTCGAAGGTGCGGCATAATTAAGTACGCAGCTTAATTTGACGTAATCAGGTAGTCTGGAAACACGCACATTCATATTGTTTCGCTGGCAGCATGTTGAAACGCATCTCTGAGCGGCAGCTAAGGGGGATCGTCTGGTAGCTCATGTAATATGCACAAGTGAAAGTCTTATGCAAAGCCTTGAAGCCTTTAGAGAAACTACGTCTCTAAATGAATAAATAAAATGCCTATTTTTCAGTTAAAAACAGGGCTTAAAAAATTTGAATTTTTGGTGCACGAGAATTCGTGCGCCTAAATTCACCCTCAGGCGCACGCGTGCGCCATGCTATGTCAATTATTTTTAAGACCTTAGCTTCAGCCATTGTCCT
>JAOBRC010647786.1:0-10703 GCA_027575255.1 Scolionema suvaense
CAATGTTAGCCCTCCCTAAGTTTGTGTTCTGCGGAAACCCCCCCTTGGGGGGCTGAGAAAGAAAAGTGCTCAACTCCCCCCCCCCCTAACATTAGGGGGGGGGGGGTACATACTATGTGAAGTGTTCTTGACATCATGAAAAAAACGCGATAATAGCTATTTTTGGACATAAATTTCCACCCACAAGCCAAACGAGATTTTCAGGAAACATGGCGTACACTTGTAGAGTTGCCCCTAACATTCACACTAAAAATGACAAGAATCAGGCGAACAGTTCTTGACTTATTCGGAAAAAACTATGAAAAACGCTGTTTCTGGACGGTTGTGAATTGCTACCTGCAAGCCGAACAAGAGTTTTCCCAGATATGACACATGATCCACAGCATAACTGCTATTGCCCAGTGGTTTCACACCAAAAACCACGAAAAAGTAATGCAGAGATTTTGAAATATTCTTAATAAAACCTTAAAAACGGCAATTTTAGGGCATAAATGGCCACATGTAAGCCGAACAAAACATTTTGCAAAATTCCTGCTCCATCACTTTTCCTCAATTAGGATCGTCACCTTCACACCAAATCTCAGAAAAATTAATTGAGTGGTTATCCTGGAAAATGGGTCGGTAATGGACGGATGGAAGGACAGACGGACGGAGGGACAGACGGACGGAGGGACAGACAGACGGACAGACAGACCTCATTTTATAGGACTCTTCTGCTAAAGCGGCAGTCCAAAAAGTTAAGGACACTCCCAGTTGTAGGACTTTTAAGTTTGGTCAAAGAAGCGAGTTTCGTTGCCAGCAATTATTAGTGATATTCATATAACAATGATATTGTGGCTTACAATACTCTACTTCTGCTTCGTAAGGTGAGCATGCAGAAGGCAGCAACACAGTTGGACTTTGCTCGTAATAAAGCTAGTATGTGAATGTATGTGTATAAGAAAGTGATTGATTTAGCATTTACCCAAAGTGGTCATTACTACATTAGTTTACTCCATCATCTTGACAAGATAATTTCACATACTATCAATTGAATGTACGAAGTCAGCTAAAACCTGCCGGAAAACTACACATAAACAGTTTTCCACCCTCCTAGTGTAAAGTTAATCAAACTCCTACGTGATGGTGGACATGATAATTTTGATTTTTACCGGGCCATAGAGGAAATCAAGAAAAACTGTGTTATATGCCAGAAATATAACAAGACCTGCTGCAAAACCAGTTGTGACATTCCATTTCAATGGCTCAATTTCAATGGACATCAAATTCTTATAATTCTTCTCATCCGATTTTCCATATGATCAATCATGCAACAAGATTTAGTGCAACTGGGTTGCTGCCATCAAAACATAGAAATGCCATGATTGCTAAAGGTTCTGATATCTGGATATTGGTATTCAGTGCACCTGGTCAAAATTTGACAGAGAACCGTAGTGAATTCAACAATGAGGATTTCAGAATTGTGGGTGAAAAACTAAACACTACTACCTAAAGGGCATAAATTTTTGCGATCATTTAATATTGCGAAATAAATTGACACCTGAAAAAAGTTGTAAATTGCGAAATCATATTTTGCCAATTAGTCTTCAAGGGAGAAAGTGTGGAACTAATTTTTGCGATTTCAAATATGTTTTTTACTGCAAAGCATCAGTCAGTGTTGTGGTTTGACATGGATAGTTTTACGAAATGCCAAATTAAATTTTGCGATCAGCTGAATTCACCAATGTTGAAGTATTAATTTTTGTGAATGACCTGCGTCGGGTATGTTTTGCCGAATTTAATTGTGCGATTTTCGTGCGAAATCGCAAAAATTAGTTCCGCAAAAATTTATGTCGCAATATTAAATGATCACAAAAATTTATACCCTTAAGGTATTCGTTCTATTGCTGCAGAGTCCCCATGGTCCAATGGTATAAATGAACGACACAATGCTATTTTAGGTGCCATTATTCAAAAGATAATTGCTGATACTTGTTCTTCTTTACAAATTGCTGTGTCCTCTGCTGTATCAAGCAAGAATGCTTTAGTGAACATTTATAGTTTCTCACCCAATCAACTTGTTTTTGGAAGCAATCCAAATCATCTATCAAACCTAACAAATAAACTGCCTGCCTTTGAATCTATAAAATCATCCGCTTTTGTATCAGAGCTGCGAAAACAGTATTTATTGAGGTTGATTCAAGAGAGAGAACTGGATGTGTCTCCAAGTCAAACCCGCCAATCTAATCTATATATTCGAACATTGACAGTACGCATCTCATAAGCCGGAATCATCCAGGGAATGGAAAGGTCCAGGAACCGTCATAAGAGTAGAGAACCAAAATGCTCTGATAAAGCATGAGGCCACTTACGTCAGAGTTCATCCATGCCACGTCAAGCACGAAAACAGTGAGTTCATCATGGCCTCTGCAGCAAAACAAGATGTAGAATGTTCAGCTAATGTTCAGTCAAAGATTTGCTGCTGAGACCTCATTTTAGCCCTCTGTTGCCTGACACGCACTTTCTCAACGCACACAAAAACTTGAGTATGCCTATATACCATACCTGCATTGCACTCCATTTCCTTCATCAGTCTTGCTATAGTCTGTTCCATAATCCAAATAATAAGGTGATGAACGAGGTGACACACATTGGATTTGCCCACACAATACATCACTAGAACAGAAAAGAATGAAATTTATGTTTCAGACAGCAAGAAAACCATTGAAGTCCATATTCAGAGACATGGTTTTAAACTCATAAAAAATGCACAAAGAGCAGCATAAGATCTCATCTAACTTAAAGCAATACAATGGTCGAAAATGATGTTCAGCTCATGGATAGAATACGACAAAATGATGAAGTTTGGTTTTCATAAGAAGTGAAAAGCTTCAGCGGTTGTCCAAAAATCTTGCTTCAAAGTTTGGATAATTTATGCTCCTTCCCCTACTTGACTCACATAAAGCTATTTCATCCCTTATGACCATCACTAGGGACACTGCTGTCCATCGTACTTTAAGGTCAGAAACTTTAGCGGGAAAAAATTCCAGCGAATCAGCAAAGCTGTAGCCGCAAAAATTTCACATTTTGCGGGAAAAACTTTCACAAATTGGCGTTTGTAAATATATTCGAGGGAAAAACTTTCGTGAATGAGCCCTTACTAAACTTTCGCGGAAAAGATAAACTGACAAAGGAAACTTATTATATAGGACGTCTCACTTTGCACCAGTTTCATACTTTCGTTGCCAGCATTTGCATTACTCGGGATATTTATTGTAGTTTTCTAATGGAATGGGCCGTTTGAAATACGTAGCGGGAAAGAGATTTCGCGAATTAAGCCGAAAATTGAGAAATCGCGAAAGTTTCTGACCTTAAAGTAACCAACAAGTTGAAAGAATTCTGGAGATGATGCATTGAACATATGCATGATCTAACATAAGCAGTGTAACGAAACATGTTCAGCTGTCCTTAGATCAGGTACAATTCAATCACAAATATTCAAAAAATTTTGTTGGTTATAACCCATGTCATGCATAATTACTGTTCCTAAGAAAGACGGCAGAAAGTTTGTAACTTTAAAGACCTGGATCTCGTGAATGGCAGCAGCTTTTCACATGAAAAAAAGACCAAAGTTCGTGAATTTGAAGAAAGGGCTTTTTTTCATATTTGACCATTGTATTGCTCTAAGGGCATTCTCTCCTTACTCATTAGCAGACCCCTTAAACCTACTTGCACTAGGCTCTTGGACAGACATTGTCACAGGGGAGGGGGGGGGAGTAAACTACCCCCACAGGCTTTCCCGTAGATCATTAACATATAACGGGGCCTGGGGAAGGGGAGGGTGGAGGGCATTTTTGATAGGGGGGGGCACCCCATCGGACCTTCAAAAATACCGCCACACGCACGCGAAACAATAGAAAATGGCACAGCATAGTGAAAACGAAAGACTTAGCACACAGGTGCTGGAACATGTGTAGTTTCAGAAAATGGCCTACGAGTCTACTAAAAAGGTAGCATTTTGTTGACATCAGCAAAAACTTCTGCTCATGTACACAAAATTTTGAAAAAGTTCAAGTAGCTTTTGCCATATTCATAGCGTCTGTAGCAACGGAAGCAAGACAAAATTTGGGTAAAAATGGTTGAGGTACCCGCAAAAATGTCCCCAAAAAACTGGAAAGATCATAAAATTTCAAAATGGTTCTTATTTCATCTAATAGCCTATAAAATTATGTTGAAAGTCACCACGTTTCAGCTCTTAAGCTCTTGTCATTCTGGAAATATTGTATACAGTTTACCAGGGGGGTAACCCCCGCTGGGGAAATAGCAAACAAAGGCTCTTCTCCGAGATAAAAGGTCAATCAGCTTTAGTCAAGAGCTACTCCTTGTGTGAAATGTGTCGCCTTGGAAGAAAGTTTTGATCAAGACAAATATTTTGTCACGTCTGAAACATATAATTTAATGAACGTGATCTCTACTAAGTCATTCTGTGGGTTTTACAAGAGGGACCAAATTCAAAAATTTTTTAACAACATGACTTTGTACAGTTACCACAATTTCAGAAAGTTGCCTTTTAGAGCTGAAAAATATGTGGCCAGGTATTTGAATACTTTTCAGCAGCAAACTAAAAGAAATTTTACGCCAACACAATCGGTGACCGTCCCCTCAAATCCAAGACTATATGCACAATAACAGCACAAGAACAAAATGTATGAAGTCTGAAAGGGCATACACGGGCATATACAAAGAGATATAGAGACGATAATCAACGTTTTGGTGTCTGAGAAGAGCTTTCTGTACCAAAAGTAAGATAAAAGAAGCACAAAACAACTGTGCTTCAATCAACAGATATTGCGTGGCATCTGCCATGAACCAAACCTCTTGTAAGGAGAGGCCAGACACTTTAGTAAATTAGTTAATTAAAACAAACCTATTTAAAAATCATGGGCTCCGCTTTGAATGCAGGGTTGACTATGTTGTGCTTGCATACGCATACCAGCAAAAAATTTTTTCACGTCTACATAGAGCTTAAAATTCACAAAACCTACAATCTGGATCTGCACGGCTTACCCAAATATTGTGAAACCTTGCATCAGCAAAAGAGCCACACTTACAACGAAAAAGAGTTTGATTAGATAAAATACTTGGCCTAAAACATATCTACAACAGTTAAACGTTTGACAATAAAAACTACAAAAAAGGACAGATGCAACAATAATCTTTGAGCAAGCCTTAAAATCATTTTGTCTTTGACATGTCAGGCCATGCAAAAGCCGAATGAGAGACCACATGATAACTGCCATTGGACACGAATGGCCACCAGCAAGTTGAATGTAAGCTTTCTAACAAATTTACCTTTATCACTATGTTTCAATCACAGATTTTCACCATGTCAAATTTTCAAAAATCCATGGAGCAACTCTCTGGGAAAATGCACAGGTGACAGGCAGATGGACGGATGGATGTATGGAAGCAGGGCACAATGAGAGTCCAGTGGTAGTACACTAGAAGTACAAACGAAGACAAACCTGTCACTGCAAGGAGAATTTGATGTGTCTGAACAAGTGCCATATCCACTGCTGGCATCCGTGTTATACTTCTTCCAACATACATCATTAGCTTTAGTGGCGTCTGATAACAACAAAGAAATAGCAAATGTGAACAACAAGCGTGGCAGTGACTATGATCTACACCACAGCATACAGAAAGTTGATGACAGAGCAATACGTTACTCTAATGGAGAGATCAAGTATATGATACATAACAAAAAAGAGCACTAAGAGCCTGCACAGAAACTAAAGTCATGTTTTTGATATTTAAAGACAAGAACAGGTGCTATCGTTCTCTCTAGTTTTTTCCTCTCCCTCGAAAACAAGCGATTTAAAATTTCTTATCATTCAAAGTTTTCTGTTTTCAGCTGCTATGATTCAGCCATAGTTTCTATCAAGGTTCTAACGCCCCTCCAAAATTCATACCACTATTTTTATCAGTATGTATTTGAAAGTGACCACCTCCTGGCCATTAGGGCTCCCCATTTCAGGATGGCTGCTGTATCCATAGAAACTTCAGAGGCACAGACGTCTATGAATGAGAACATGGAACCGCAAGGAAAAATGACAAGTTCGACTGATGACTGGAATCTGGAGCCTACCCTTGAGCAAGCATCCTCGGCTTCCTGACACCAGCCATACTCAACGACACCACCCGCCCCAGGCCTTGAAATAACAGTTGGACATCGGACAGAGTCCGACTTGAAAGCAGCATTGTCCGACATAAACCACAGATCTTTCGGTCACGGTGTCCAACAGGATTTTATTTGACAGTTTATACCATCTATATGTCTAAAAATTGATAGATAATTTTTCATTTTATTGAGATGTAGCAAGCTACACCATCAGGCCATACTAACAGAAGGTTTTCTCTTGCTGCCATTTTCCTTCGACAATCGGTGCCCTGTAGCTAGTCTGCTCTTCTTCCCCTATGCCTTAACGCAAATCTGTTCATCAGAAACCGTGATTCACCGTAAGAATAGACCGTGAGTGATTGTCTCGTTGGTCGGATACCATAATGGAGCAGCTGCTGCAAGAGTCAACTTTTTTATCAGCACTGCCTTATATTGTCAGCAATTGCAAGTGGTTCAATTTCTACCAAGGTCTGTCTATGGAGTTCTGCTGCATAAAGAAACTATGACATTGAGTATTGAGGCTATTCAGAAGTGATAACAAAAGATAGAAATGAACGTAGCTAGCTACAGGAATATATCTTACTCCCCAGTCATTTGCTGTTAGCGTGATCAAAAAGGAATGTGCCCTTTTATGGCGTGGAAAATGTGTTTTAAGGTAATCATTGTTTTTGTAAATATAAAGTGAATATAATATATATTGGCTGAAGAGTTTTGCCTAGCGTTGGCTGTTGGATATGACCGATGGAAAATTCAAGGGTCATTGGTCACCCTCCACGGTACCTTGTACAGTGTCAGACACGTGACGGACGGTCAGAAAATAATTATTGCAAAGCCCGACAGACATATACTAAGCCACAAACACAATCAAGGAATCCACAATAATCTTATGATTCCTGCAGAGTGCAGCCCACAAACACAGTGCCCAGTGCTTAGAACAACATTTAGAAACGATATGAGAGAGGTCAGGAGACAGCCTTGCGAACGGGGTGAGTGGCAAGAGAGTGCAACAAACTCCAACGCAATGCCAGGTTTTAGAACAAGGAATTTGCTGCAGAATACAATTCTTCACTATATCCGCCATAAGCACCTAACCTAAAGCAAGACTATGTCTCAGCTGCTGTCAGGCTTCAGCAATCGTCTCGAACTTGCATGTCATACCAGAATAATGTGCTAAAGCACTCCAACATACCAAACACACCCCAAAGAAACTTTGATCCAGTCAATGGTCGTTCCCATTGTCTTAAGTCTTTCCCGGTGAAGTAAAAGATATGGTATATAGTGGAGAGGGGTCTCATCCCTCTCCCCTTTTTCATGTTTTTCTATCCTCCTTTTTGCAGGGTTTCCCGGCTCAATGAAAAGTTCCTATTTTCTGTTGTGTGCAGAGGGTTTTCATTCTGCTTCAAGTGAGACTTAACTGCCACACAGTGATTTTAGAGCCATGTTTTCCTAATCACTTACAAAACCTTTTGGTCTATGACTTTGATAGTTAAAGACTGTTGGACCGGATCAAATCCTGGTCAGCGGAGTAGAAACAAACATGGCCGACTCTCCAAAATCAAAAAACGCGACAGCTAAAACTTTTGACGATCTAATTCACACAAATATTCTCTTATTAGCCGCGATTCATATTTACCTGTTCTCCCATGGATAGTAGCAAGGGTTTGAAGTCAAAAGATGACAGGTTTCAACCAGGAATGCTTTGTTTGGCATGTGTCTGCTTCACGTAGTGTGGTTTAACCACAGTAAACATTGCCAACCCAGCTGCACAAACTATACTGTGTTCTGCAAATGAACTGGCTGAGCAAGTGAGGGCGTGAAAGAGAGGTTGTGATCCGGCACAACAGTCTTCAACAGACAAAGATACGTATGTGTCTGTAATCCCCCTATTTAAGGCATCCACCATTTTGGACATCCCCCTTTATGCAACACAAATCCTATCCCCTCCCCCTTTAAAGGAATACAACGGTCAAACATAATATTCAGCTCATCAATATAATATGAAAACCGATGAAGTTTGGTTTTCATTTCATGTGAAAAGCTTCAGCGGTTGTCCCAAAATTTTGCTTCAAAGTTTGGATAATTTATGTGTCCTTCGCTACTTGATTCAGATTAAGCTATGACATCACTAATGACCATCACTAGGGATACTGCTGGCCATATTAACCAAACAATGGAAAGAATTCTTGAGTTGATGTATTGAACATATCCACGGTCTGGCAAGAATAGTGCAATCAAACATGTTCATATGTTTTAAGATCAGGTACAATTCAATCACAAATATTCACTAATTTCATTGGTCGTCACTCACGTAATGCATAATTACCGTCTCTAAAAAGATGGCAGAAACTTTGCAACTTTAAAGGCCTGTATCTCGTGAACGAGTCCAGCTTTTCACATGAAATAAAGACCAAAGTTCTTGAATTTGAAAGGACTTTTAACTGCATTAATTTTGACTGTTACTGCTTTATCCCTTCCCGTGCCGATCCCGACTATAGTCGGGATGGCATGGGGAGGGGATTAAATTGAACTGGGACCCCTAGGAGCGTTGTGATCTATGGTTCCAGTTAGAACCCGAACCAACAAAGTTAACCCCTTCAAAAACTATCTCCAAAAAGGGCCAAATCTGGTGAAAACCGGCTTATAGGCTCGGCACGGGAAGGGTTATCATTGAAAAACAGCACTTTTATCCCTTCCCATGCCGATCCCGACTATAGTCGGGATGGCATGGGGAGGGGATTAAATTGAACTGGGACCCCTAGGTGGACAAATAGGAGCGTCGCGACCTATGGTTCCAGTTAGAACCTGAACCAACAAAATTAACCCCTTCAAAAACATCTCCAAAAAGGGCCAAATCTGGTGAAAACCGGCTTGTAGGCTCGGCATGGGAAGGGTTAAAGAAGGGGGAGGGGTTAAGACACTGGCATGATATTCTGACAGTTACACAAAAACTGAAATCAGGGCCATACCCAACATATACCAGTTGAACGTATTTCATCAGAGACAAAATTTAGCCAGTCACGCTATAAGCTCTTGTGGGAGAAAACTAACTTGCTGGTCAATCGGAAATGCCCAGTGCAGCAGAATAGCTATTCTGATAGGCGTTCATGTAGTATACATCAAAACATCCTCCCATGAGAAGTGATTGACACTTTTTGAACTCATCTGGGGTGAGTTTATCACAACAGTTTCAAGAAAGGCTTCTCCCCTTAGAACCACAAGCAACAACCAGAAAGTAGCTTAGCAATTCTTACCTTTTTTCGAGTCAGACTCAGTTAGATCTTCCAATTTTTATCTAGCCACAAAGGCACATAGTCCAGGCTTATGGTCTTACAGACAAATGGCTGATTTTAAGTATTTCTAGCGTGCAGTACATGAGGTGACGCGAATCAACACCAAAATGTTTCTTTTGTTTTGGTGCAGCTGTATCGCACAGAAAGTTTGACATAAATTAAACTCAACCGAATGTTTTCTTTTTCCAAGTAAAAAATGCAGTCATGAGACAAATATATCACGCTATAAACATCTACAAGAGACACACATGTTCTCTATGGCCTCCTGTCAATCGGAATGGCACAGTTTAAAGATTTTCTACTAATGTCATCACTAACAACTAGCGTTGGACAGCATAAAGACCTGAAGATACTCCACCTGAAAGCCTGAGCATTATCGGTTCTGGTTGAAATTTTCTTCAAAGTCTGATATTTTTCCACAGCTCAAAACCTGGTGCCTAATGATGTCATACATGAAAACCTCAAAAGCTTGTACTTTCTTCAGCAACTGAAATAGAAGGTGGACAGCAATCACTAACAGTGTATGAGTTAGCACATTGAATAGGCTTCTTGATGTTATTGTTAGCGCCGTGTGACATGAGCCATTAGAGAGTGGCAGTAGGTTGACATGAAGAGTTGCATCAAAGCTACAATTGTCTAATTTAACTGGACACCAATTATCACAACGAAACAAGATATTTGCAGGTACTGCAATTAATGATCCCACCTACGTTGCTTAAAGGTGTTGATAAAATACCGATACAATAGAACACAATCTCAAAGTAAATTTGAATAAAAGTATCTACCATGTCCCCAGATGTCTTTGCATTGAGATTCAACATGCTTTATGCAGTCGCCTTCGAAGCAAATG
Organism: Scolionema suvaense; assembly: GCA_027575255.1. Lineage (NCBI taxonomy): Eukaryota > Metazoa > Cnidaria > Hydrozoa > Limnomedusae > Olindiidae > Scolionema > Scolionema suvaense. Next base: position 10,301 of record JAOBRC010647786.1, read on the forward strand.
CTCTGTGTAAGGTAAAAACAAAAACATCAGCAGAGCAAATTCAATACAGGTATAGAGAGGCATAGTTCCATCATTCCAATTAACGGTTAACATAACAAGAGGGGAACGTAGGGTGGTTCCATGCTCCCTAGTCTAAGATTTTTTACTGCAAAAAAACGGCTGAGGCTGTTGCAGCAAAGTCTAAATAGAATTTACTTGCACATCTTTTGGTGCAAATTTCGTTGTCATACCTATAACAGGGGGGTGTCACGTGACCATTTTCTGACAGGGGGTAATGTCACTTTTTGTCAAATTGACGGTTCTTGGCTCTTATCTCACGTCTGTTCAACCATTTTCAATGATTTGGGGCTAAAATGATAGCTTTCAATGAGCTCTTTCAGAAAATGTCTAATTTGGAAAAATT
>JAOBRC010647897.1:0-10701 GCA_027575255.1 Scolionema suvaense
TACTGTTTCCAGCCATTAGCCGAAGTCACACTGAGATGAGCGACGTGCGAAATTTGCATCACCCGTCAGTGTGACCCTGCAAGACGTGGGAAATTTAACCGCAAAGTTCCGCTCGTCACTCGTCGCATGTCAGTGTGACCGGTTAGACGATGGAAAGTGTGTCTAGACAGGGCTATTCTCTTGTCTAAATTTACTCATCAGTGTGACCGAGCGAATTCAGTGGAAATTCGCTCATCACTCGTCGCACGTCTCAGTGTGACTTGGGCTAAGTCAGTCAGCGTACGTTCTAAATTACGTTTATTGGTTTATTGATCGTTTCGATCGACGGGGACGAGAAGGAAGAGAAAAGTCGTAAAAAAACATTGTGTTCGGCGATATTCAGTAAGTGGGGTCGGTAGGCGGTATGAAAAGCATGAAATAAAATTTTAGGTTGCAACTTGCAAAAAAAAGTTTCCGGTCGGCGGCTGTCAGGGAGGGTCGGTCGGGTTACGGCAAACACGCATATAATTATGCGCATCTCCAGCGTTTATATTCGTTGTGTATCGTGCGGGCAGATTGCTCATGCAACAGAAAATTGCACAGGTGAAAAGGCCTGTTGCTAGTGGGGTTGTCATATTAAGCATTGATGTTTAGAAAGCTCAAACCTTGGCAGCAAGCTTGACTAAGATTATAGAATGCTTCAGCAAATCAGCAAACACCCTTGTACGCCTGATTTAAGGTTCCAAAACATGAAGCATCCCCTTGCCACAATTTAAAGATCATCTAGCTGGGACTATGTACATGCGCGACGGATAGCGCAGGCTCAGAAATACTCACAGAGAAGCCTGTAATACATCCATGCATTTAATGCTTTCAATTTTTGACGACTTAGGCTGGGTCAGCATGACAAAATACCTTAGACAGATATTGGCTTCGCAAATTGCAAAGCAGAAGTTCGAACCCTGCTGTGCTAGCTGTCTGTGTAGGTGAGAGGTGTATCGTTGTTTCTGAATTTGTGCTTTGCTGGTAGAAACCATGCAACACATTTATCAAGAAAAAACAGCAAGTTGCTCTTTTCAAGGAGTCGTGTCTTAATTTGGGCTGTAAAGAGATTTTACTGGCTTGTTTTGTGCTAAATGTAGGCTATGGGACAAGTTTGTTATAACCCAATTATAACCTTTAATTGCAAAATCAGCCCGTATAAGTAGACGATAATGTTATGGCCACTTATATGGGCACTTTTTTCAGTTCCTGCTTTCAATCACAAAAAAGTAAAGTAGATGCAGCAGGGGGTGCGGCAGGGAAAGAGCATTGAAGTAAGATGTCTTTGAATTAGATTTTAGTCAGTTGAAGAAAAGTAGGTAGCTGCAAAACATGTGTTAAAAATGATAAACATGGCTGATTTCGAATTTGATTCAGAGGAAGATTTTATAAATATTGACGAGAATTTGACTCCTTATATGAAACCAATAAGAAAGAAGAAGAGAAGAGTAATTAGTTACAAGTATGAGGGTCACACTCCTTCCAACTTCTTTTTTCACCTTGTTAATAGTGACACGTGTGCACGTTTTTTGAAGTTGTCTGTCAGCTGTGCATTTCATCAGTCTTTATGTTTGAAAGATACTTTGTAAAGTTCGGACGCATTTATTTGCCTTGACGGTAAAATTGAGAAAATTTGGGTGTTCACAGCAAGTAGGTATTTAAACTGCACATAGTGAGGTTAATCTTATTAGCAATTTAACAGATCAGATGACCTCAACTCTTGCAAGCAGCCATTATATCAGGCTTCTCTAGGAATATTCTTATGCCTGCGCTATTAATCGCGCATGCAACTAGCGCCAGGGCTGCAGTACCCGCGCGACCAAAGTTTTCTTCCTGCAGGGGGGAGGCTTTATGTCCTGGAACCCCGAACCAGGTATGCAAATCTAGCGGTCTTCTCCGGTGTAGCTCCTCCATCATAACCACCACACTGCCCCCATTATGAAATTTCCAAATAAGGCGTTATATGATTCGGTTTTTTGTGAAAGATTTTCAGATGCGCTTGACATTGCATCGATGGTAACTGCAATACTGCATCGATGACTTAGTCTTCCGAACAACCCACTACGCAGTGCAAGTCACTTGTGGAGTGAGTCAGTCTTTTGAAACTCATGCACTAATTCTGGATGCCTCATTATGTGAGCCATCTTGAATCGATGTGCTTAAGCTCACATATCTGTGGAGCTGGAAATGTGAGGTTCGTTTATGTCGTTAACAACTAAAATTTTCACCTGCCCGATTTTGTATTGGATGAAGAATTTGCCTGCGCAATGACTGACAAAGAATAGTGCTCGTAGTGACAGTCTGCCTGCGTGCCAGCGTGCATGCTCGCAATCGCGCACGTCTCAGGCAGATGCCTGTTATATACTCCACGCAGTCTCAATGTATATGATGTGCTAAACCATAGTTTATAGAAATCCCTAAATACAGATGGTTTCTATTAACTATTTGTAAACACTATAGCCTACCCCCTTTGCATGTTGCTTGATTGTGAGGGATGTGGTTGCTGGAATACATATTTCGGTTGGCTGCAAATAGGTAACGAAGTAAAAGGCATCCAATGAAGATGTCGGACGCTACAGCAGTGTGATTTATGCTGAAAAACAATATGTGATTGACTCTACAAACGGTAACGATTCGGCAGGTCATATAAAATAGTTATATTGCAATTTTTCTCGCCTAATTGTTGCTTGTACAGAACAATCTTAGTCAGCAAGTGATTGGCTTGCTGTTCAAAACTGCTCAAAAATTGTCGTATAACTATTATTCAATCAATCAAGATCCTAAAGGCCTCGATATGGCATTGCTAGTACCTTGGCGCCACTCTTTTTACATAGAATAAGCCCTGATTGGTTGGTTTTGCCAGGTGAACTTCTTTGCATGAACTTAGGCAAACTGGTACTCAGTGGAAATGTTCTTTGATGGAATCTGCGAAGTTAAGGCCGCAGTTAATGAAAAGCTAGATCATGGTTGGATGTATGGGCTCACAGAAGTAGTGCTATTTTTTTTTGCGTTGAATGTAATTAACCTGCACTTGCAGGTTTTTCAATTCCATTTCGTGTTTGGATGTCTAGTTCGTGGTATGAGTGCGTTATTAGGGAGTAACACTTTGGAGTCACCGATTTTACTCTGAAACATTACAATACTGGCAAGTCAGCAATTGATTGTTTACTTTCGAAGCATTCAGTTGTCTTGGAGATCTATGTGGAGTCATAATTAGCCATGATCAGGGTTTTTTCTAGCCACTTCTGCTTACAACCGTTATGTATGAAATTATTGAGTTTTGAAAACTCAATTCAAACAATTTTACGGAGTTGTCGTCATAGCACCTGTAAAGCATTTTGTAAAGAATACTGTATATTTATTTGACGGAGAAGCTGTGAGTCTGCAAGAAGTGTTCTTATCAAGCATGTTTACACTTCACTTGGCAATACCTCTGTGTAGCTGTGTAGTAATTTTATGTGGAATTGTTCACAGTGTTGTATGTGGATAGAAAATTCCCACTATAAAATTGAGTTTTTAGGAAATTGAATTTCTTACATCCTGTTACCAGACGTAAGAAAGTGGTTAGAATAAACCCTGCTGATACCTTGCTTGTGATAATGTAAATGCATTATCTAAGGATGATGGAAAATTAGCTATTGTCAATATTTCTATCATGTGTATTTTGTGTGCACAGACGATAGTCACCGTGGTCAGTTAAGTCGAGTGATACTTTATCATGCGCACATTGCTATGATTTCAGTGCTTGAGAATGTCGCTAATTACGGAAAATAAAACAAGGCTTGTTTATTGCTTAATTCCTGTTGATTGATGGCGATAATCATTTACTGATGAAAGAGGGAATTTGATAATTCAAATTATGCAAGACTAGACTTGAAAGCCTGGATCTGGCAACTTGCTTTGATCACCTCGATTACCTCTAATTACTTAAGATGCTGTTTTCAGAAATCTGCACCGAACTTCAGCAATTTGATAGCCCGGGAGAGTTTAGATAACACTAGCATAATATTTATAAACCACGTTTATGAAGGCTTTGAACGAAAGAGTGATTGTTTGAATAAGTTTTTGGAGATTCAATTTTTTGAAGCTGAAATCTTTTCAAGCATGCTCCCTTCAATTGATTTATATGAATTTGAAACTCTGAATCTATTGTCAGCCGAAATTTATTTGTCTTCTTGTGATTTTGATAACTCTAATAAGAATACGTCTAGGCTACAATATGTAAAATTCACGTAATTTTTTTGATCGGAAACAAAGCAAGTGGCACTATTAGTAAGAATTTTAATGGCAACAGTCTCTTTGAAGGTTTCTTTATTGAATATTTAGTAAAACTGTTCTAAGCTTCTGCATTGTTAATTTAAAGTTGCAAAAACGGTTACAAAAGTATTTATTAATTTAAAGATGTTTTGGGGATTTATTTACTTGTCTTTTTAGGTTCCGCGCTTTCTCCGCAGACTTTTGAATTACATGACCGTGAGAAGCAGGGTATCAAAAAACGTTGTTTATCATCAGTGAAGGGTTTAGTTTTAAATGCCGAGGGAAGTTAAAAAATCCAAGAATGTGCAGGTTTCATGTTGCTTGCATCTTCATCTTGTTCCTAGTTGCACCTATTACTACATGCATTTGTAAACTTCTCCAGAACTTAAGGATTTCCAGTTAATCTGGTTCATGATTCGAACAGCATGTCACCTTTGCTCCTTTTGTATTCAGATACTAGATTTTAGTTTGTGTCTTTTATCACTGACACATGCAGATCATTGCTACATTTGCACACTAATAATAGTAACTAATGCATTGTAGATCAACAAAACGTTGATTCAAATGTCTTGTTATCACTCATGCCATTGAGAGTCAATAAAAATTTATATTGGGTTTTTCCAAATTGTTTGCTGCGCAATTGCTGCAAATAAAACTACATGAAAATGATACTCTTACAAAAGAAAATTAGTCATCAGTAACATTTTTATGCTGGTCACAGGAGCTTCATCAAGGTAATCTCAGAGAACCAATCAGGCTTTCGGAAGGCCTTTTTCTCTGTCCCAACATTTAGGTATCTGTCTCCCTTTGAATTAGAATTTTGCTGTTTCAATTAAATTGCTGGGTGACTCTTGTTTAAAGAATGCAGAGGAACCTTTCATCTTTAATGCAGCTAGAAAATCTACATAAACGGAGGAATGGTTCATCACTGAATATTTGATAAATTGTAAAAAACTTTTCACTTCCCAAATCCATCCAAGGACAGCGGTGATAGTTGGCATTGTTGACTTTTACAGGGGATTGCCTTCGCTGCACGTTTTGACTCTCACTGAAGTGGAAATTTGGCTTGAGCCTTCGTGCATTTCACTTGTTTTCAAGTCATACATTTGTGTTGATAAGTTGCAGATGTGCGACTAAGATGTATATTTGGTGCGATATGTGGCACCGTTAGTGATTATAAGTGATCAAGTCAATGGATTATATACCTGTTCGCAGCTGTGACTGAGGTGCAGTGGCCAAAAATTTTAAAAGGCTGTCTTCACTGCGGGATAGACCAGTCCCATTGTTTGGGTTCAGGTTGTTTAAGCATCCCATGATCCACTGAACTGCATCTTGCTTCGTCAGCTGTGAATGTTCCCGCTTCTTTGCAGTATAAAAGATTTGTGGTGGTGATACTTGATATCATTGTAGGAAATGACTAAAATAAACCCTGAAATTATTACTAAAATTATCACAACAGACAAAGAACATGATCACATGTCGTGGTCACCAGGGTTTCAAATACCGGGTGGTCATTGGGCAATGTCCGGCAGGTTTAATTGTGTGACCGATAGAATGATGCAGTGAGTCAGTCATCATGTCCGCCAACTGTTCAATCATTGATACATGGTAATTTGTGTATATTTGTATCATTGATGCACCGCGTGAGTTGTATATATAGGAGTTATCTTCATGTTTTATGCAGCACACTGTAATAAATTTGCAAAGGCGATCCCCTGTAAAAGTCAGCTATACCAACTATCGCGGCTGGACTTATGGATTCAGGAAGTGAAGCGTTTATTTTGCAGAATGCATTGACAACATCAATATTTGATTTTGAAACATCTCTAGTTGCATGACTTATCAAGTTCCCATGATCCTTTCGATATCCTCTCAAAAACCGAAAAGTACCTATTCAATTAGATTTGCTATGTGTAATGACCATTCTAATGAAGATCACGGAAGCAAGGACAGAGCAATGTCTATGGTATAATAGTTATCTTAACATTTTACTCAAGAACCTGTAATGAGTATAAGCGATATCCTTGTTTGCTGGAAAGCTGGTAAATGGAAGCTGCCGTATGATCAAAGGCTGACATTTCACTTGCCAGTTTGATGGCCCTACAGCTATGAGAGAAAAGATAGAATTGCACTCTTTTGATTATGAGTAAGGAGCACATTTTCTTTTGAATTGCTCTTTCACGCCTTGATGTGCATGCTGAAACATGGGGACTGCTGGAAAATAATAAATGACCGATGGAAAGAGCAAAAGTGGTGGACATCGTCTACGATGGGTGTCAAATAATTATTTGAAGCCCTAGGTCAAACAATATTGTGGCCAGGTTGATAGACGTGAAATGTAGGTTCGTAGTATAAATCGCTGAAGATAGACTCCTTTACAGAATGTGCCACGTTTATTCCAGTCCCTTGGATTACTGGAGTTCGAAACTCGTTAGCCTGCCCACAGACTCTTGGAGAAAGTCATATTCTCTCAATTTACTGACTTCAAGGTGGTAATTCAATTAGCTACATAAGTATTGAACGAGGGCACAGGTCACCTGCTCTCACACTGCCAATTGGAATAACTAACAAATTTAAGTCTCAGTGGACATACCAGCTGTTTCTACGCCATGTAACGTGATTAGTATCTGTGCCTTGCTTTTCCTAAATCTTGCTAATTTTCCACCACGCCGCATAACATTGCGCCCAATGTCGGTAGACGTAGCGTACTTTGCGATCGGTATGTGGGCAGGTTATAAAGTAGTGAGGAATCATCCAGGGACTGTGGTTCTAACTCATACAGACACCACCAGAGCAAAACCCATACACAGATTTGGACCCTTTTTTGCATGAGATGACCTGCTCTTGTGGTACACAATATCGTTTCTATTTGAGGAGGTACATGTTGCAATTGCTGGTTTTGAGTTAAGTCCGGTTTTAGATTCTTGTTTATTTGGGCATTCTAGGCATTTCACATGTTGTACACTAGTGACTCTTTAAGTTGCATGATGCTTGTTGTTAGAAAGTCTCTCCTTTCTTTCAGCTGATGAGTGGGAGAAACAACATGAGGAATTTTCTAGAATCTTCCAGCAGGAACAACAGAATACACCTGTTAGAAAGCAAGATCTTGGTCTCACCGATGACCTGTTTGCATTACATACACGATCCAGATTAAAAAGTGAATCAGATGAGGAGGAAGAGGTAGGAATGAGTTTATTTTTTCACGTTTGAAGGTTGTGGCATGTTCAATCATTGATTGGTTTATAGCGGCCCAATAGTGGGTTGACGTATAAGACCACGTAAAATTGATTTTATGTTTTGCGTAGACATGCCTACACCTGAAGCGGAAGACATTTTTGACCACTAAAAATTAGCATACGCACGGTATTCTTTTTCTGCATTTTTGCATGTAAAAAATTGCACAACATACATGAAGTCTCACTTCCCACGCCTTCCTTTTAGTACAGTGTCTTATCACATATTCACAACACGCATCTTTGATTGCCGAATAAAATTGTTACAGCAACTACTTCTTTTATAGCTTTAGCATATAAACTCTCAGATGGCATTCAGATTCACTGCTGTTTAAAATGAGGGCAGGCTTCTACTCTAAGAAAAAGCAAACACAGTGAATGGAAGGGCAAACAACAGTATCACAACATACAAACACTAGCAATTTGTTGGGGAAAAAAGACTTCATTCTGAAATCATGTCCAAATATTGCACAATGCGACTATTTTTTTGAAATGTGGGCGCATACGCAAAACAACAGATCAGTTTTACATGACCTAACCTTGGCTTGGGTGCTTGTGTTGGATAGAGTGGAGGTGTGAGATGTGCCGCAATTTTTGCAATAAAAGCTGACATTATGTAGCGATTTGCTGTACTCGCTTCCGGAGGCTTTGATACCAATTGCCTCATTTGCAAGGCAGTCTTGTGACCTCTGGCTTATCCTTTTTATGTATGTGCTGTTCTAGGCCTGGGATCTGTGTTTGTAGGCTACGTTTAGCATTAGCGATACAACATGCAGTGGCTTCTGGATTGTGTGCTTTGGCCTGGTTGATGTGTGGGCAGACGGTGTATGAAGACTTGGTTGCTGTCCTGCACGAGGCAGGGGATGTTTACTCAAGGGCCCACACCAGACCCCACCATTTGTTGGGTGTCATCTGTCCTGGTGGTCTTAAGGTCTCATAGTTGACAGTGCACCCGGGATTTCTGTGGATATTGCATTCATCCTGTTATGGGGAGCCTTTATGGCTCGGAGCTGGTCTCCAGAATCTAAAATTCCTTCTTAGATGATTTGTCTTCAGGACTGTTTTTAAAACACTGTCTGTGATAGTTCTTAGAAAACACATTTCGAATAAAAGTAGTCATCCAGCTCTAGTTTGATGCTGTTGCCCCCATGAAATATGTGACCCTCCAGGAACACATTAGTACAGTTATGTAAATTTTCTGCGAAATTTGTCAGTGAATTTTACATGGATTTGATCAGCAGATTCAAATGTTTTGTGAAACAATAAATTTACAAAGTTTGCATGGAAGTTGCTGTGTCTTCTGAGTTCAATTGCTAACTGAGGAAATAATTTATCTTCAATATATTGAAAGGTAGACATATTCAGTGCATGCAATTATATTGCACACTTTGCCACATTTTCACTGTAAAATCTTTCAGGTATGGTGAACATGACTGATTTCCACAATCTCCTCAATGTGAAGTTGGCAGATTTTTGTCTGACATGCTTAATTTTGTGCTTCATTTTCTTTATATTTGTTTAAACCAGGTGCACAATAATTAGACGCAAAATCAACTAATGATTGTGCTTTTGCATCTAATTATTGCTGACCATTTGATCCCTTATTGCTGACCATATGGGATGCTTTCCGGAAAATTTGTTCTAGTACTGTGGTCATGCTTCATTAGCTCTTTTTGCTTTTCGAAGTTTTATGATGAAAATAAGCAGCTATACATTTTTCTGCAGGTCTTAAATTTCCACTCCAATTCGGTTTTGGGAGTATTGTAGCATCAACAATTCATGGTTTGGTGACAATTCTCAGTAAGCTAAGCCGTTTGCAAATTTCTTCAGCGCAAACATTTCTGACGTGCAGTTGGATAATTTTAGAGACAATCGCTGGTGTGCGCAAGGATTACATGGAGGTCAAGTGCTGTCAATCACTGCACATCACGATTTTTGGAAGAAGTGATGAATCTTGTAGGGAGAACTGTTACAAAATGTTCCTCGATTTCTCTGGGATCTAAATACCATTCGGTATTTGTGAGTGTGTAGTGTTGTATGGTGCAAATGAGCAGGAAGGACTCGCCACGGGAAGTTTGTAGTGCTTCATTCACCAGTATGGAGGCTTGTAGACTGTCTGAGTAGGGCTGAATGTTGGGCCCCAACGAAAATTTCGCTTCAAAAAAGTTGTATGAGATGCAACTAATTTTTTTTGCCGCGACGAACACGTGCAGGGCTCATTACAATTACTGCGCATGTGCCAAAGCGAAAAAAATTCGCTTGGCCATTCTTTTCGCTGCGACTTTCGCTCAGGTGGAAATCCGCCTTTCGGGAGGTCTTTGAATGTTCTCAGAAGGTTTTTTAGATCCGTTTATCTGCTCATTACTTTTTGTAGTTTTCGTATGAAACTTAACAGCAGTTGCTGTCATGCTGTGGACCAGGTATCAAACCTGAAAAACCTCTGTTTTGCATTTGGTGCAGCTCTTTTTAGTAAAAAATGGGCCTTTTTTCAGTTTTTTGAAAATATTTCGAAAGGCATCATTTAATGATGCTTCTTTTTTTAGTTTTTGATCTGAAACCTCACAGATCTTTTAGTTAATTATCATTGACTTTACCAAAAGTGCGGAGTTTTGTCCATTAGTGATATTGTAACAGGCGCAAGCGTAACACATTTAAGTTTATCTTCATTCACTTTTATTCGTAAATGAAGGGGTCAGGGGGTTGCACATTATAGAGTTATTGGGGGGTAACGTCAACTAGGTGGAGGGGTATAAGTTTCAAGGGATGTGGACCTCAGTGCTCACTATGAACACGTATCAAATTTGCACTTAAGCGTAACTTTGCTAGAGGAATGTCAATATGTTCCACGATGGTCTGTATTTAAAAAGACATGTTACTTTATTTTTTGCAGTTTGATTGATTTCTGCTTTTTGTATAAATTGCTAAGAGAAGGCTAAAAGCACATACACATTGATGGAAGACAATTTTCATAATACAGATCCCAGCGAGGATTAAAGAGCAATTCAAGTTTAGGTTAAGGCAATGCCCAGGGAAAAATTGGACTTTGCTCTGAAAGAAGATTGGTGATTTTTTCTGTCTAAGAGAATATCGTTATTTATGTACTTACTTGCATACAGAGGACAAGTATGTGGGTTGTAGAGTGAAGCAGAGGTACTACGAGATGTATGTGGAGATAAAAAATAGAATATAT
>JAOBRC010648008.1:0-10700 GCA_027575255.1 Scolionema suvaense
AAATATAAAATTAAAATATTGTTAAATTTATACTATTAATATTTAAAATGTTAACTTTGCTAAAACTAGTCGAGTAAATGTTAAAAAAAATTGTTTATTCATCCGAAACAATAATTCACGCCGAACAGCAGAAATAAGTCTCAGCGAAACTTCATAAAAGATCAAATGGAGAAAATACGCCAAAATCAATACCTATTTTTCCCTTGAAATTTTGAAAAAACAATCCGTGAAAATTACATCCCTGAAAGAAGGTACATTTCCAAGAATCCAGGGAAGAAAGAATGGCAATAATTTTTAGCAATAGGATGCATCAGTGCACTGGATAATCGTAGGCACATTATTGGCAATTTGTCAATAATTGATAGGCACTATCGGCAGAAGAATTATGCTGCCTATAAACGCAGATAATGCCGAACATTTTGCTGATGATTTACTGACAGGGAGACCATTTTCTTGTTCTTGTATCGGTGATTATGGCAATTTTTGAGACAAGCAAAGTAAATTGTTAGTATCGTTTAGAACCTACGGCACATTTGGCTTTAATGAGGTAGGTTTGACATAGACTTTCACAGAATTTGCAGTTATTCGTCAGTCTCTAATTGGAAAATGACGTGTGCAGATTAAATGAACAACAGAAGTTATCAAAACAGTTCAAAATAAGGAGCATTTGTTTCCAAACGTTTGTTAGTTAGCTTCGCACCAATCTCCCTGGAAAGAAGAAAAGCATGAAAATGTGTACATCCGATATATTGTAGAGCATGAACGAAGACACGCAAGTGGCTAGGCTACGAATGACACTGTTAGCGGGTAATAAGTGCCCAATTCAAATCACGTTATGATCTGATCACCCATTTGCTGTTCAGTTCAAGCTTTGAGTGTTGCAAGCGTGATTTCCCGATAACAGGAATGCAGGTCGAGCAGAACAAAAGAAAAGTTGATAGTACGACTGTCATTTAGCTACGAGAAGTTGTTGCGTCTGAACGAAGCACCGAACTGAAGCCAAAGTAAAACGAAGAAGCAAGAGACCTGCCGAGAGTCACTGGTCGTGAGTATGAAAAGTAACGAGGACACCTGTCGGCGGGAGAACACCCAATAGCAGTTACAACTCCCACGGTAGGAAACGGTACCGCTAGCGGGACTCCTGCGGTAGTAAAACACGGCTCTACCGGCAAACGGGAGGAAGAGCTACCGTTCGCTACCATTAGCTACCGATAGCGGGAGTCCCTTTGTTACTGTAGCGGGAGTTTTCACCGTCTCCCGCTCAAAACTGCTCCCGGTAAGCAACGGGAGGGAGCAAGTCGCGGTACCGTTTAATTGGAGATGATCCCTAACAATGAAGAGCAAGAGAAGAATTATCTTCAGATGATTAGATATTTAGTCAGATATTCTTTTTTGCTTTTTATAACAAGAAAGTTTGCGAACACATTCCGTGATGATGTCTATCTTGTTTTGTCTGGAAAATGTTCACTATTACTGGTACCTGCTTTGCATTTTTTATAATGCGCGCCCCGGCTTGAATGGCCGCACTCCTCAAATGGTGCCCCTTCTGAAAGGTAGAAAATTAAATGAGCACCCCGGTGCTCATTCAGATAATTGCATTATTTTTGATTGAGAAAAGAGAACACACTGTGGCTCTGGAAGCTAAGACATGGCGTAATACTATCATGTGACAAAGATTAAAAAGGTTCACAGGTAGCAGAATCTCTTTACACCAGCAATGCAAGAGCAGGCTTGAGCTCCCACGCTCCCACCACCTACACAAGTGTAAATTAGGCGCACATTTTCAAAAAAAAGGGGAGGGGAGAGGAGGGCTATATTGCAGTAGTCTGGAAATCATTTTGTGCCTTTGAATACTGTTCATAACGATTCGGGAATTTATAGCTCTGGACAGCATGATCTAGCTCTATTTATTCTATTCTTAGTGCACCTGGGCATGTGTAGTACAAGGCAGAAGTGCACCTGAGCGCGCCGGTTTGATGTGCTATTATTCTTATATGGCCAAAGTGCATCTCTGCACGCCTATAATAATAGTAACGAACATTGTATGAAATATCCCACAAAACAAATTCGAACAGAGCACAGTACATGTGGGTGCACCCATATTCCATAGAACTGATTAATTAAGAACACCTGTGTTTTATTCTGACTTGGCACTGACTGGTGGTGTAGTGCCCGACCATTTCGGCGGATGCATGTGGTAATTCCTAGTAATCAAAGGAGTAGAGTGCACCTGGGCACAACCTACAGATATTGTCTTGTACAAGGAAAGAGTTTTCTCACTAAATTCGATGCACTTAGCTCCTTTTTGACAGTACATAATATTTCAATTCTGTTTGTGGAGACACACAATGAGTCAGAGATAGAATCAGTATAAGTTGATTTTCGAAAAGGGCCAAGGAGTTGGAAATGTTTGATTGTATTGTGAATTATGTTGAGTTTATATTGTACAGTTACGCAGGTGTTGAAGATGTGTTATGTGGAGTCCTCACACATCCTTGAAAACTGCTACTACTGCAGAAGTTCTTCTTCTTTCTCTGTCGAATTAGAAAATAAATTAAGTTAATTTCGATTGACGCAGGAATTAGAAATTAATTACGGTAATCCTGTGAAAGGGAGTGTATTACTCCTTGTCTAAGTCATCACTTCTTGCGTTGTCATTCAATACACCCAGGTGTTTTGTTAGGTTTATCATCAATATGATCAGTCATTCCTATTTACCTGTGCTGCTGCCAAGAATGAAGTAAATACTTTGAGGCATCTTGAATTGTGTGGTATTCGTTTTTTAGGCTACAAAGTGGAAGTGTTTGGTGTGCAGAATACTGTATTTCTCTCATCTCCAATTGAGATGACAGTTACACCAGTGCTGCCTCTTATTCGACTGAACTGTTCCCTTCCTCATGCTACGCCTGAGACTTTACTCAATCCTGAAGATGATCATTACCAAACTTTGTTCACATCTGCTAATGTGTACAGTGGTCACTGGTAAGCGGTTAATATAAAAAAAGTATTGGGTTATGTATGCATCAGTGTTTTTTGGTTAAAATGTTTATTTTAGCATGAGCTCCATGTTCTATCGTTATTAATTCTGACTTGATGGTATTATGGGGGTCCTACATTAGTGAAAGATTTCTGTAAGTAAATATTACTCCCTTGTGTTCTTGAAATGTTTTATATGGAAACCTTTCCAGGATTAATAAAATACTTTCAAAACCATTAACCATGCTTTTCAAGGGAGAATAGCCTAGCCTCAAGCAATTAATATAGTTCTACGGCCGTGCTACTTCGTTGAGATGCCAGGAATCCGATCAGCCAATATCAAAATAGTCCTTTACACGCTGTTAGATTTGCGGCACATAGCCAATTTCTATCATTCTCACTTCGTAGCAGGGTCACCATGTATTGCCTTGTCGATGTGTGCATGTTGTGTTTCCTGCATTCTTGCTGAATTGTATGATGTTACATTTGCTGGAAACCGATAGATTTTGCCTTTTCTTGTAGCACCTTATTCAATTTTTCAATCCTTTGTGAGAACTAAGTTTTCATGTGACAATGCATGTAACAGATATCTGCTGTTCTTATGATGCATGTGTATGTTCTGAACCATGCACCTCTGACATCCGGGCAGATGCGCTTGCACCCATTCATTTCATGACTTCATGAGGCGATTTTTCAAAGTGTTTTGTATTTTAACAGCATCCCCTTGGATGAATAGTCCCTGTGTACTATTACTCTTACAGTAGGATGCAAAGAATAAGTTGACCTGCATTATTTTTGTACCTTCTCCTTCCAATTCATAAGTTGTTTTGGATTTACAGTCCATGTTTGTTTCATAGGGGTACTGCGCATGTATGCCCATGGACCCTGGGAAGCTGCAAAATTTCCCTTGACACTCAAAATTACTTTTTCAATCTGGATTGTGGAGAGGGTGGATACATTCTCCTTCTTGAAGTGTCTAACAAAGAATTCATTTTTTATGGCTTTTGAAGACAAAACACGTTAGGGAATACTTTTCAAATATTAATTTGAGTAACTGTTTTCTTGGTTTGTCTGGGTGAGTGACCAATATGCGGATCTTTTGTGGATCAATAATAGCTACATTGCATTGCTTTTATTTGACCCGATCGTTCTTTTGAGCTGAGGGTTGTGAATCCTCAGCTTCATTGAATCTTCCATAGGGATGGTATCAAGTGTATTCTGTGATACAGTTTTCCGATATCCTAAGATTTTTGCTGCGACCGAATTTTGCGAAGATGTTCTCAGATTTCTCATCTCAGTGCCGAAGATGCAAGCTGCAAATGCCTTCAGAGACAACCATTATGCAGTTTCGATCAACCTTACTAGTGCATCACTATGATCCCACCTAATTGCTATTTGTACCTATGTCCTGGCGTATAGGAAATATTGGACTGCTGAATATTGCGATTGTAGTGGTGACTGCTTTGGTTGTGCGTCACACTTCAGCATTGCTCCAGGTGAGAAACTACCCCTGGCTTGCGAAGTTGCTACCTCACACACAAGACAGATCTCCCCTGAGTCTTCAATCAGATATACAGTGATCCTTGCAGTAGATTGGGGAGCGTTTGATTGGCTGGAGCCAAAGTATCTTCAGTTAGGTAAATGACTGCCGTAGGTCTCTTTAAAATCTTTCTTTTTTGCCTATTGAAAACCGATTTGAATGGGGTTAGTCTAGATGCTACTAAATTTTGTTGTGGACGTCATATTCTGGGCGATGTTTGTCAACTTGACTTGGTGCTGGCCGAAAGAAAATAGGTACGGCAAAACAAAGTTCAGAATCTTGTTCTACATTTGAAGCCGAAAAGATGCTCTCAAAGTTTCACAATCTTTGGTCAAAGCATAGTACTTTTTTCTGTTTTGGCCAGATTTTATCTGTGTCCAGATCTTGTCTGAACTTGCTTATAAAATGTCACTGTGCATGTCTGGTTTTTGTTGAAGATAGGGCATTGCCTGCGGTACCTTTTTGCTCAGTTTGAGTCAAAGTTGAAATTGGATGGCAAAATTGGGATTACTGGGTGTCACACATGCACTGTCCAAGGGCAGTCAGCCAGGAGCAAACCTGAGCTTCTAAACTCAAATAGACTTTGCTCTATGTTCATGTCCATGGAACTATTACCTGCTTCCAACCTTTCCAAAGTAATTATATACTTCATCCCCTTTACATAGCTAAAATGAGAAAAATAATCAGGAAGAGCATGGTGCGATTTTTCCTGTTTTCTCATGAAACGTGCGTCATAAAGAAGTAACAGTAGATAATGGCTGCCTGCAATCATGCAATCGGCACGTCTCACCACAGATACATGTTCTAGCCAATTGGATTGCTTTTGAGCTCGTGAAATTGATGTCAAAGCTGCGACAGGTGTCATAGCTTAACTGAATACTATTCCTACTTTCAACTCAGATTGTCTGGAAATGGATTTGCTTGTGTTATGGTGATAGGCTATCAATGTCGGACCAGCTGAAGTATGTTTCTGGAATTTCTATGCAATTCATCATATGAATAGTTGTTTAAGTGAATTTTAATGTGGTTTGAGACCTTTAAAAGTTCTAGTTAAGCTAGGCGTCCTGGGCTTTTCAGTTTTGCCATTGTACTTTTTATCTTAATGGTACCCCTGAAATGTGATACCTTCTATATTCTACCTTCATTTGTCCAAAGATATCAATGTTAAAAAAGGGGTTGTTCTACATCAGAACTTAATGTAGTCCTACTGTACTGTCTTGCCAAAATAGCTTCCTGAATGACATTTAGAATCAGCCATCCCTGCTACAACCTCCAACATCTATTTAGGACAATCATATGTAGTGAGTTCTCTTATGCAGTGAATTTCTGTATATTCTGTATGTGATAATTCTTTTTAACGATTTGTTTTCTTTACATGTTATTTTGTGCACTTATACACTTGTATTTGTGAAATATACAATCTAAAATATGAAATTGCTTTTTGAAGCAATGGATGCCTCTGTTGCACTCAGCATTTACATTTGACTTTGATACTTCCACGATGCAACCACTGAGTGGTATGCAGATATTTCCACGATGCAACCACTGAGTAGCATGCAGCAATTCTCTGCCCTTGACCTCACCAGATATCCTGTGTATGTATAATGGTGCACCAGTTTTTTCTATAGGCCATGAACCTGGGTGGCTTTGCCCATGATTTCATTTCTGCAAGCTTTACAGAATCACATTGAAATTGGCTGAAAGATCAGGTGGGCTGCTACTAAACTCTTTTCTGCCTGTTTATCCTAAGGAAAAAATAGTAGATGCTGTTAAGAAGGGGTTAGGGCTAGAATTTTGATATAGCATACATTCCGTTTTTTATCTCAGTATGATGCGTAACATTCATTGCATGGTATTAGGAATGGTATTCTCTTGGTGCCAAAAGATGAAGGATTACCCTTTGCTCTGTACAATTATCATTTCAGAACAAGAAGTGACATTTTGGGGAGGAAAAAGTCTGAAAAACATCAAGGGACAAAAGTGCACAAACTTTACCCTGAACCAATGTTACAAACATTTTGAAAGATTGATAGAATGATGGCTATAGAAATACCTCTTAAAAGGATATTTTTTGTGAAGGTTGTTGTCCTTCTGAGTTTGAAGTACTGTTTTGCATGTTTGTTTTACTCAAACTGATACATAGCAACTACAGCGATTCGGAGCCTCTTGTGCTAGAGAAGATTCTTATGTAGCTGGTTATTTGTCATATGTCGATTTTTGTAAGAAGACTCAAGATTAACTGTTTTTGTGGCAACTTTCAAATTAGTAGACTTCGTTGCATTTCCTGATTACTCTCTGCCACTCTAAATAAATCTGCATCACTCTTATTGGGTGATATTAAAAGAGAGGGTTTTCTTCTAGTTGCTCTTCTTCTACGCATGTTTTGAGATTTCATGCAAACCAGCCTGAATAAGGTAAGAACGGTCGACTCTCTCGTTCAAATTCAGGCAAATATTTATTTGTCCTTTTCACAACAAAACCAGCGCTGTGAAAGCTCTTATTGATTGATGTCCCTGGTACTTCATTGAATATCGTGCCTATTTGTTCTTTAGATTCTTGACAGTAAAGAGTGAGCTTGACATGGGTGGGGATTCAGTAGTTTCCCAGCAGCTTCACTTGAACCTCCAACTCAGCATACAATTTCATCAGTGTCACCAACTGTACAGATGTGGTTGTGTTTGGGGTCATAGAACTAATATGTAATCAGTGTAAAACATGAGATTGTGATTTTGATCTGTTTCAGCTGTTCCACAAAGTTTACTGTGGAAAACATTGGGAACGTTCCGGTCATTTCCATGGAAGTTCGACAGAAGAATGGTCAAGGTTGTTTCTAAACTCCTGTATTGCATTTTCTTGATGATTAATTGTTGCTATATGATTGTTTTGCTCTTGAAAAATTGGCATCTTTTTAACCTGATTTAGAAACGTTTACCTTCTACTCCATACATGTGTTATGCCTAGATGACACAAAATGGGCATTAAGATGTTGATCTGCTCATGTAATTTGAAGTACAGTATGTTTAAACATACATTTTGTCACACATAGTAAGACATACATGCAAATTCTTGTAAACGTATTGAAACATTTGAGCTCCTATGTTGTCTTTCCTGTGTATAAAAGAAGTTCCGTACTTATCTGAATGAGTGCCGGGGCGCTCATTTAATTTTCTCCCTTTCGGAAGGGGCGATCCTCTGAGGGGGGCGCTCATTCAAGCCGGGGCGCTCATTACAAAAAATGCAAGTTGTGCAAGTAATAGAGAATATTTTAGAAATCATTACGGAATGTGTTTGTAAACTCCCTTATTATAAACAAAAGAAGAGTATCTGAATGAAGATAACTCTTCTCTTGTTCATCATTGTTACAAACTATCTGAGTGAGTGCCTGTGCATTCATCATACATTACAAATTTCCGAATGAGCGCCCCTTTCCTGGTTTGAGGGGGAGCTCATTTAAGCCGGGGCGCTCATTAAATTTCTCAGCCGTCAAAGGGGGCGCTCGTTTGAGGGAGGCGCTCATTTAAGCCGGGGCGCTATTTCAGATAATTACGGTATGTGTAATTATCAATATTGCTTAGGTCTCTTTTTTTGTACATTTATGATCATAAAACTTGAAAATTGAACAGTGCGGTAGTCTGGAATACTTTCGATTCCTTATTTTCTTTCATTTTTTTTTTTTTTTGCTTGTGCACTAAATATGAAAGTGTAGATATTCACCAAAGCATTTCCTTGAATAGCTGGAAGATGGTGGAAAGATAAGATTTGCTAAAATTCTTTGTCCATCTATTACTCCTTGTGCCTCTACCTGCAGTACAAGATGTTATATTTGAGAATCAAGTGAGTGTGGTACTGATTTATTGAGTGTGAGTGGATCATTTTTCCCAATTTTTTTAATCACATGACCAACTATAATACTTATTCCAATTTGGAGTGATGATATGGTCAGCACCAATGTGCATTCAATGAATAGATCTCTACTTCCCGACTTATCGTTCTCAAGAAGAGAAAGACTACAACTAATAATACTTGTTTTGGTTTGTTTGGTACTTTGGCCGGATAGAAATGCTTACCACGGTGAACAATGACCACATTTTTTTCAGCCAAAGCTAATAGTATTACAATTCTCTGCATCATCAGTTTAGTGCACTAGTGCTGCCACGAACGCAAAGCTCTGTTTCATTTTAAAATGTTCCTTCTACATGTTCAGCTCATGTCAGCTTGTGAGCCCGGAAAACAGTGAATTTCTTTTGGGATGTATGTTGCTAGTGATTATGTAGCTGTATTTTAAAGTTTAAGTTCTTTACCCTTGTTTTTGTTCTCTCTGTCATACCTGCTTTTCAGAAAGGTGTTTTCACGAATGTCAAGGTGTACCTTATTATGTCAAATTAAGCAGCGTATCTAATTCCACTGCATTAAATTAAGCCACGCTATAACTAAACCGCACTATGACAAAATTGGGAGTTCGTGAGGTTTTAATCAAGCTGCAGGAGTCACTTAATACTGAAGAAAAAGTTAGAACGGATTGACTTTTACCGCTATCATCATGAATGCAAGGATATTTTAGAGGAACTTAATGCCAAAACAGAAAGTAGTGATGATTAAAATGAACAGTGGTATAGTGTATTGAATAATGTTGCCCTACAGTAATTGAGTCTTTCTATTTAATTTGCCTGGTCTTTAGTAAGCCGCGTTCTATTAAGCTGCGTCATTAATTAAGCCACGTTTTTATCCAGCCGCATTTTTTGAAGGTGCGGCATATTTAAGTATGCGGCTTAGTTTGACGTAATAACGTATGAAGGACTGTCATAGTGTTGCAGCGCAAGAAAATTTGAAAGTACTGTACTTCCTAGTCATAGCGATCTTCTATGAGAGCTACACAAAGTTCAACCTGTACAGTTGAGACATTGCACAACTCCCCTTTTCAGTCAAGGCTATAGCTCAAAGTTAAGGTGGTTTGTTCTTTTTGCCTTCACATCGGCATTTAGTAGCTATGCCCTTGTCATCATCATGGCACTGTTTATTCTCCTCTTTTTGAATATTGGTCACAACCTGTTCTTGATCTACACTCGATAATTCGTGGGGTTTGGCATCGCCTATGCTCGGACTGCTCCACTGTTTAGAAACACTTGGCTGTTCATCCTGGTCAGCACTGCTGGGTGACTCGCTTGAGGTTTCTTCATGGGTTGAACCTATGCACTCTTCCTCAGCGCTGGAAATGTCTTCAGTGAAAATGGCTAGGATAACGTTAGATGTTTTGTTCATTGGTGCTCGTTGTCCCTCAAGCTGGCAATGCTCCATCCTTGGTGGCACGCAGGCAGGTCAATAATATATTCTACGGTCAGACCTGAAGAGTGTGCTAGGGAGAGAACGTGGCATGAAGAACATTACTGAACGACCATCCTTGAAGGTTGTGACATCAATGTTGCTGGCTTAGTAAGGAGTGTCACAGTAGGTTGTGTCACTTTTGTTTTGCGTTGTTGCAAATACACTACATTCCTAGTCATGTATATGTAGAGTGCTTGTTGCAATATAGGCTTTGCGATCAGTAATGTTTTATGGCAGCTTTCTGGTCTGGTCTTTCTGAGAGATCTCTTAATTAAGATGAGTCTGTCAATGATCCGATGCTCTATTTGGGCTTGATTGGGAAGTGGGCAAACTAATGTATAAGTGTATTTTTATCCTGGTCCCATAAGATGTGCTGTGGTAGTGGCGTTTTCAAATAAATAAACAGAATGTCAGCATCCTGGCCTTTTAGTCAGGCAGCATTGTGATGATAATCAGGTCAATTGTGCACATTGTGCTAAAAGCATGAAATTTGCTACAGTTTTTCTAACCCTTCAAAGGATTCATTTTTTCATTGAGCACATTTTGTAAAGAAGCTATTTTCAGATAATTATTGGGATAAAGTACCAGGCAACACTCTGCCATTTTCAATTGCAAGCACCAGCAACTTTTGCATACCTAGGATAGTTCTCAACCAGATATTGTAAGTAAGCCATATCATGAATAATTATTTAAAGAACCTGGATGATTCCAATGCTGGGGAGCACGGGTGGCTGCCAATTTCCATTAAACAATTTTTCGAATCTACCCATGGTTTGGAATGTTTAGCTGCCATTAGCTATTGTCATCGGTTCCGGTGAATTCTCGCACACGTCACGTCACGTACGTCACTCTTACTTACCCT
>JAOBRC010648119.1:0-10699 GCA_027575255.1 Scolionema suvaense
AGACCTAGAGACCAAAGGGCTTATCTAAACTGCTGTTGCAGTTCCCTGCAGGAAGTCAGAAATAACAACCAAAAAAAGCCAGACACAATCAAAGCAAGAACTGGTCATATGACGTATCGGTTTGCATATCTGTTAAAGAAGGGCCTGGAGTCATCCAGAGAGACCGTTGGGATAGCCGTGATAGCCGTGAATGCAGGTTTTGGCTTTTGGCAGCTCTACTCTGCTCTATAGGCTTGGCTAAATGCAAGCTGGTTTAGGGTGTGCTAGTTGTGTTTCCTTATGTGCTAGCTAGTAAAAATGTAAAAAGTGCCCTATCACCGTCACATCTTTACTGAAATCATTGAGGGTTTCATGTTTCCCATTGTTTAGCAGCTAGGTACACTGTCTTTCTGATTTGTTTTGGCCTTGCACATCCACTGCTATTTGGTGAGTTACTTGATTTCTATCTCATTTGCGTTTGTTTCTGTTAGCTATTTATTGACGGATTGAATTTTGATTTCATGTTAGTTGTGTGCTATTTCTATACCTATATTTGTTCTTTTGGATTAGCATTTTTGGCGAAAGATATTGGATATACTTATACTTACTCTACTTGCCCTAGTTTTCACTCGATCGGTGTTATTGCAGTTGTTGCAGAGGCGTCAAGAAAATTTTCTCCAAATTGTCCCATTACTTCCACACTTATCCTTAGACTAAGGCTTAGATATAAGTAATACTGCCAGGGGCATGATTGACTAGTTACTGCCGTACGGCTCATTGCTAAGGCAAAAGCTGGAAAGGCCTTCAATCTTCGCCAAGAAGCATAGCGTATATATCTATGCCTAATTCCATTCAGCTCCTAATTCCGGCCGGCAATATATTTTTCTTTTTTCTCGTGATTGACCGCAGCTCTACTCGCCATTTTTTATTCATTTCCAGTGCTTATTGTAGTAGTCTCGACACTAAGTTGAATTGTTGCCGAGTATATACCTACCGGTTATTTAGGTATTTTCCAAAGAGACTGTGTTCAATTTTCGTGATTTTGCTGGTTGTGCGACCGGCCGAAAACTTTGCCTTCATTTTGCAGGCCCGGACTTACATATAGGTATATACTTAATTCTGTTGAAAATGCATCAGCTTTATGTAGTTGTTGGCTCATAAAAAAGACAGCGTTGAACTTAGATATATAGGAATGAAAATATTTGCATTTTGGAAGGAATTTGGAGCACATGGGTGGAGTTAGGAGCATAAAATGTCTCTCAAACTTTAGCAATAGAATAAGTCTAATCATATGGCTGCCTATTTTTTTCTTGTTTACTGGAATAAGGCTAAAATTTCCTAGTTTGCTTTGCCGCCGAGTGTTTCATTGATCAGGAAATTTAGAAAACGAAAAAAAAAAATTGGATGGAATTAGGCGAATGTATGCTAGCTATGTGCAACATATGCTGCCATCCAAGCATCATCATTGTTTAGAGGGGAGGAGGAGTTAGAAGGTAGGTAGTTAGTCATTTTATCGGCAATACGCATGCAAGCTGGTAGCATGGCCAAAAGCCCCGGGACCCTGTATTTGGTTATGCGTGTTGCTGAGGCAGACCTTAGTAACAGAAGAAATTTTTGTGAGAAGAAATTTTCGCGAGAAGATATTTTTTTGAATTTGGGCCCAATTCGCGAAAATTTCTTCCGCGAATGTACTTCTTTTGTACTTCTTTTGATGGTTTCCCAATGATTAAGACGGGGAAAATACAACTGGGCTTTGAAAAACTGATAATTAACTATTCTTTCTTTGATTCAGTTCACGAAAATTTATCCGGGAAACTTGTATAAAGCCCTTGATTCGTGAAAATTTCTTCCACACTTTTCGAGAGACAAATTCGCAAAAATTTCTTGCGCAAAAATTTCTTCTCGCAAAAATTTCTTCCCTGAAGGTATATTTTGACCAACGTGTATTGAAAGTTTCGTTTGTTTACTCTTACTCACATGGAATTTGTAGCGCTACGCTATCTACGGTCTTCTAAGTTCCCTAAGTTTTTAAATTTTGGGTTGATTCTGCTCAACTAGCAACACTGGTCCTTTGTGTGAAGATATATTTCTTAGAAGGACCTCTTGGGCTGACTTGTATGCATTTCATCAACGGCATGCTCTCAAATGTGTCAAATGGAACCTTGACGATTTTCCGGCAGCTTCAACAATTATATGTTACTATGTTTGTTGGTTCTGACATGTTTTTTGTTAAGTTTCCACTTGAATTGTGTAACTAAGTTCACCAGAGTGCACCAAAGTTCACCACTTCATATTTTCGTTTGCATTAAAACCCATGGGAAAGCGGCATTTGGATGACTAGATATCATTTTTTCACTTTGTTGTAGTGATTATCATTGCAAATTAGGCGATTTGCGTAACTTATTTTACTCCCTGAGTAGGAAAATCCAGATGACTCCTCTGGCGAACTTGTGTATGATCTTCTGTGTTTGCCATCTGAATCCACCAGATGACGATTTATGCTAGACTGTAGTATGCAATGCATACAATAGACGCATGTCATCTTTCCTCAAAAAAACTTGGGGAGCATTCACGAAACGCTTGGCATAGTGTCAAATTTACCACAGTTTAAAAGTACGACCTTGAGAAGCAAATAGAGGTCGTCTGGCGAACTTAGAAGGTGGTGAACTTAAAAGGATCGCTCACCATATATCACTGAGTATAGAGCCAGGTAGAACAATAGGTAGAGCTACCTAACGACCTAGCTGGCCAGGTATATACCTGATGTTTGTTATGAAACTTTAATGCAATTAGTAGTTATGTTATTGACCATGTATCATAAATGGGAAAACTCTTGTTTAGCTTGCTGGTCATAGTTTTCATCTGAAATGAGCAATAGACCATTTTCTTAATAAGATTTTTAGGTGGAACTTTGTCCAGAGCAAGGCTATGAGTGTTAGAAAATTCTGTTGTTGTCCAAACATGATGCTTGCTTATTAATTAAAATTTGGTTTTTGTCACGGTTAGGTTAGTCCTCAGAGCCAATATATTTCTGATTGTGCATGATGGGTAATTCTGATCTGTCCTGTGAATGGAGAACAAAGATTTGCATGTGGATGTGTTTACTCTAGTCCAAGATAGAATAAATAGTAAACTCAAGCAGCCTGCCGGAGAGTTTGCTTCCTGCCTGCGTTATATATGAGGTGTATATTCAACTCAAAGTTTGAAGTTTCATTTATTTCATGAAGAAGGGTCATGCTGCTTATATATCAGGAGAAACCTTTTAACCCCTTAACTTCGTTTGATGGATATATCAGTCAATGGCCTGTGGCCGTAACATGCGTTTGATGAATCTATCCGTTGCTGCACTGCTACTCTAAAGACAGCACTGCATTTTACCAATTTGTTTGAGCTGAAAGCGTGCTCACCTTGAGAGCATTCTTGAAAACAAACATGGAGGATGCTAGCGATGGCAATTCTCCATAGAATCTCTCTTGTGTATGGCGTGTTGTTTCACGCCTTTTCACGGATAAAGGAGGCCGTATGCAAACAGGTATGAGATTCTTGCTTTCTTAGACATATTTTCTTCAGTTTTCAAGCATTGCTCTGGCTCGAGAGATGCCTTGTAGAGCAGGGTATTGAAATATCAGTTTTTGACTTTTCTGTGAAAATTAAATACAAAAATAACTGATAGGTAGCCAAAACCATGCGGCAGTTAAGGGGTTAAATAGCTGAATAGTGATGGAAGTAGATTCTAATGGAATCTGTCAAGCTATCCTGAGCAATCCTTCGCCTGGACCGGGAACTCTACGTCAGACAAGCGGGGACCAAAGTGTAAATGAAAGATTACATTTTTGTGAATGCTCAAGCCTCTATTCAGAGTTTCTCATGCTTGACTCTGCTTACTGGACTCCTTATGGGAATCCACAGGAATCTGTATAACTGGCTTGAGCTGCCTCAGTGTATCTCAACACTCAATGATTGGTCTTGGGCTACCGTGGATCTGGACTTTGAATGCAGCTATTAAAAGGTCTTTTGAAATGTCAAACAGTACAAAAAAGTTAGTGTGCTTTGCTCAGACTTGTTTTCAGTTTTTTTGTTTACTACGATACAGAGATTAAGACGTTCTCAGATAATCCTTTCGAACAGTTTTTACGAATGTCATGTCATCTTTTATATCCTCCAAGCGTACAGTATATGTTCTCGTAAACTCTTCTTGTCTGACACTGTTTTCCTTTTTTATTTATGCAAAAAAATGCATGAACTTCACTGTTTTTTCTAATTATTTTCATTGGTATGCAGGGTATGTCCTGTAACACCAGTGACGATTACACCAAAAGTGAGACTATATGTACCACAGGAGGCGACAGAGGATTAGCAGGCTTCTCCCTGAAGCACGCAGGCAAGCTGTCACTAAGAGCGCTATTCTTTGTCAGTCATCGCACAGGTCGATTCCTCATGCAATGGAAATCTTTGGGGTCGAAAATTTTAGTTGCTAACAGCATAAATAAGTCTCAGATTTCCAGCTCCACAGATATGAGAAGTAAACATTCACATCAAGAGGGCTCACATAAGGCATCTAGAATCAGCGCATGAGTTTCAGAGGACCAACTCGCTACGCTAGTGACGCTCCCTGTGTAGTGGGTGTTTCAGAAAACTAAGTCATAGATGCAGTATTGAAGTTATCATCAATCCTCTGTGAGTGCGTTTGAAAATCTTTCACAATAAACCGTGAATCATAACCGCTTATTTGGAAATTTCATAATGGGGCCAGTGTGATGGTTACGATGGAGGAGCTGCATCAGAGAAGAATGCTAGATTTGCGTCACTGGTTTGGGGTTCGAGGACATAGAGCGTTCCCCTTGCTGCGAGAAAAAATTGGCACTGCAGCCCTGGTGCCAGTTACATACGCAATAACAGGCCTTCAAATAATTTTTTTGGCAACGTCGGTCATATGACCAATGGTACGGCTCGTTCTGTCAGTCGTTAAGTTTTCCATTTGGTCACTCCACGGAATACAGTATTTCATTACCAACGTAATCACATATACAAAGAAATCAGAACTGCTTTCTCTGTGCAGAGGTAATTACTTAACTTAGAAAATCAACAAAAACCTTAGTCATATAAGATGCTAGAAATGAAAAACAATGTCATTGACATTGTAGCCCCCAATTTCCTTGCTCATTATGACCGACGGAAGGTAATCTATCGTCGGTCATTGGCCTAAATTTATCGGTCATTGACTGATGACTGATGGCTATTTGAAGGCCTGTGATAAATAGTGAAGGCATAAGAATACTCCAGGTGAATTATGCTGGATTATGTACCCCTACCTAGAAATTGTAATTTGTGTCGCATAAAAAATGTACTGGCCCATGCACTTTTTATTGCGAGGGTGTAAAGCAGCCTATTACTGAAGTGGAAACACTTCTTTATCACAGATGTTGTCAGGTCAGGATACAGTTGAAGCCAGTCCTCGCGTTTGACACACCTATTTTGAAATTGTTGACTCACAGATGGCTGCCAAAACAAACACGATTCCTTAGCCGATGAATCTGAAATCAGTTGTGTCAATTCCTCTTCCTCCATGCTTTAACATCTGATTCTGACTCAATTGTGTATAGGGGTATACCCTAGGTAGGTGGGTTGGACTGTTTTTTCTTTCTTATTGATTTTTATCCAACAAGCATGAGCTCCCAAAA
The DNA here is from genome assembly GCA_027575255.1 of Scolionema suvaense. Lineage (NCBI taxonomy): Eukaryota > Metazoa > Cnidaria > Hydrozoa > Limnomedusae > Olindiidae > Scolionema > Scolionema suvaense. Next base: position 5,661 of record JAOBRC010648119.1, read on the forward strand.
GTCCTCAAAGCAACAAATCTTCTTTCTTTGTATGCAAAATTTGACTTGCCAACAGTGTAGTAAACAATAAAAAGTTCCTTGCACTTGCACATCCCATTCATGCCAAGCAACTTTCCACAATGTCTAAACAGGGCAACACTTGTAGCCTCGTTCTCATGCAGATGTTGCTCCACAGTTTCAAATGAAATTTATTTATAGAAACTGGTCTATTTCCAGTTTTTTCCCCTAATATATGTTATGTCAAAACCTGTTCACCCAATGTGTAGAGAAAAGTTTGCATTGTTGCAAATGCTCAAGCCTCTACATAGGAGCAGGTTTTGATCACACCCCTTTTTGTCATTTTTGGTGTGATTCTTTCGAAACAGCTCTGAGCATATGGTATGAACCATGCGCCATGTCTGAGGAAAAACTTGCTCGGCTTGCGGGTGGCAATTTACGTCCAAAATTGGCTATTTTCAGGGTTTTTCAATTATTCACAAACGGTTCATCCGTTTTCTGTCATTTTCGATGGGATTTTTAGAGGCAACTCTGCACATGTTAGGAACTATGAGCCATGTGTGGAGAAAATTTGCTATTTTCAGGGCTTCGTCTGAATATGTCAAAAATGGTTCATCTGTTATTTGTCATTTTTGGAGTGGACCTTAGGAACGACATAACTTCCTATGATCCATACCTTATATCTCGTGAGTATCTGTCTTTCAGGGTGCTGCTGCAATTTATGTCAATAACAGCTGTTTTCAGGGCTTTTCAAAATATTCTCAGGAAGTCTTCATGAGTTTTTTGTCATTTGTGGTGTGAATGTTATGGCTATGTGTTACTTTTCTTTGATCTAACACAAAGATTGTCAATGGAGCTTGGGTGAGTCCACTAATTCTGTGGCTTTTTACGTTTTACAATAGGTTTAGGTTTTATGTTTTTTAATGTCGATGTTGTAATTACAAGTACACATACAAAAAATATGATATTAAGTGTATCCAAGCGTGTAAAAAGCTTGATGACATTAATTTTTTGTCTTTGTGTGTATTCTAAGCTGCTGTTGCCTCAGATGTTGGCCATCTGGGTAGGCAGGGTGGTATCTAGCATTTATTGGGGAGAACGGTTTTCTTTTTTTTATCAGTGACAAATCAAGCTTGTATAGCTCTCATGTGTGCAGATACAAAAGCGCTGGACGACTGAACTAATTGCCGTTTACGCCTACACGTGCTCTAAGCCAGCCCAGACAAATGAGTTACAGTGGGTGATATTTAAATCAAGCTGAGTCCGTAAAGCATGTTTAAAGCCATTGCCAGAGTCTCAAGTGCTGGCACCCAAATGACCTCCACCCTTTTTAGGATCCCTAGTATCCTAAAATGTTCTGCATGGTTTGAGAGAATGAGTCGGGCTGTTGTATTTTCTTTTTCATGGCTGATGCACCCAGATTATTGACAGCTGCTAACTCTGTAAGAGGGTGAGAGTGTCACTCATTCTCCGGAGACTATGTGTCTCCAGAAAGTATGACATAAAAGCAATTCTGAATGAATGCATAGCAATATCTGATATTTAGATCATTTAAGATGCAAGACTAACAATATCAGCCAAATTTTCAACCTTATTTCAAGGCCATCGTCAAGGTAACAACTATTCTCAGCATGTTAAATTCAGAATGCCGTTTTCAGTTTTCGAGATTCATGAACTTGCATAAGACTGCACCAGCACTTGCTTCTCTTGGGTTCAGAAAAAATTATAGATTGTGTGTTCCTGTGTAGAATAGTTTTTCCTGAGCCGTAAATGCGGAGAAACATCCAGTCAAATATTGTGTCCTGCAGTTATTGAAATCAGTATCGAGCAAATGCGAATTGATTGTCTTTCAGGGTCACACTGTTGACTGCTCTGTTCACGCTTGGGTGCAACTAATGTTTGAAAATTTTAGGGTAATATTTGTTCCATTTTTTCAATTGTGCCAAAGAATTATGCTTTCTTTTTATTAACAGTTTACATATCATGCCTTTTTGACTACTCCAACATAGCAAGGGGGTGTTTCCATCCCCCTTGGAAAACCCACTTCCGCCTTAGCTATAGCCTTGAAATTTGGACCACTTATTCCTGCCCATAAATGAGAGGAGAGAAAAATTTTGGTGCCGCAGGTGGTCTGGTCTGCAAATTACATGCGCACATTACAAGATACAATACAAAAAAGGTTAATTTGATGAAAGACTCTTGGCAATTTCTGACAGAAAGTGATGTATTAATGCTGGAAGCATTGCATTTAAATGGCAACCCGAATAAAAAAAGCATTTCTTCTAAAATTTGGATTTTTATTAGTCAAAAGAAAATGACAAAAATTTGGAATTTAGCCCCGTGTTTTGGACCCCTTTCACATGAAATTTATTGAAATTAGTTTCTGAAAGAGCTGTTTGAAAGCAATCATTTAAAACCAAAATCATTGAAACAGTTGAACAGTGAAATAAGCCAAAAAACTGAAAATTTTGCAGAAAATGGCCGCGCAACACCCTCCTGTTATACCTTCGGGGGATTTTTTTTTGCATGGATTAAGTTTTGTGAATTTTGCGATTTTTTGCCAAATTCGCAAAATTGAATCCACGCAAAATTCATCACATTGAAGTTTTAGCTAGACTAAAAGCAAACAAAACAAATTTTCGATCGCTAATCAATGAAAATGTGCTCGGACTTGTTTTTTCTCCCAATTTGCATTTTAACAACTTCTTCCTTTTCGTTCATTGATGTGCATTCGCTAAATTACTTTCATATATTTACTCTGCAAATCCCTGATTCGCAAAAATAAATCCACGCAAAACACGTCAAAAATTGAACTCGCAAAAATAAGTCCACACAAAAATTTATCCCCTTAAGGTAGATACAACGACCAAATTTGCACCAAAAGATGCACAAGTAAATTCTGTTCATACTTTTACATAATTTGCGGTTATAGCTTCAGCCATTTTCCCACAGTCCATTAATAGAGAGCTTACGCAAACTGACATTGTGACATTGACACTGAATTTCAATAATCGATTCGAATATCCAGCGTCAATGTCAATGCCACCTGGTTTTCGCAGTTACGCAAGAAGCACTTTGACATTGACATTTGTTCATTCCACGATGCTTTTGAAACAGCAGAAGGTACAAAGTAACTTACCCTAGAAGACTGGACTTGACCTTTTTATAGAAGAACGTGCTGGATTCAGCTCTGAAACAACTTGTCTTATGTTTGAGACTTCGATGTTCCATGCCACACCAAGTTTTTCAATTGAACAGATCTTGTCAACATCCATGGTTTGTCTTCGTAAACTTAAGATTTGTTTACATTTGTCGAACCAGCAACGTCACAATGGAACAAAAATCCTTGCAATTTGATTGTTCGTTGATGTGTTCGACTTTGACGAAGGCATCTTGCGAAGTTGACACAAATTTTTCAGATTTGTGTCGGCTTTGCAAATTGATGTTGAGGTTTCCCCGCTTCTTCTTACATCAAAGTGTCGAATAGAATGTCAATTCGAACAAAAAGGCAATGTCAATGTCCCAGTGTCAGTTTGCATAAGCTCTCTAATAATAGTGGAACTCGCAAAAAGCTTTTCTCCCGCTACTGAATTCCGGGGAATATAATTCATCTCCGTTACAATCACAATTATGATTTATTAGATTAGTTCAGCAAATAGTACAAAATGTGGAGATTTTTTCCTCTCCCCACACCTTCCAACTCTGAAAAATACTGCTCTGCATGGCCAAGGTAAGCAAAGGAGAGTGTTGGTAGTATCTTCCTTAGGTATAGATGACAGTGGACAAACCACATGTAAATTATGCATCTGGAGTACATCAATTTTGGTTCTCTCCTCTGGCCCTCTATCATCTTTTGGAAAAATTTATGACTGACATATTGAGCTGTACTGTTAGTCATATGACCAGTGTTTCCAAAAAGTTATTTGAAGGCCTGATTCATTTTTAAGTTGGGAAAGTCTAAGGGGAAGGTCATAGTGGTTAGTGTTAACGTATTGACTTGCATCAGTGGATATGAGTGTAGGATATGATGCTTATAGCAGAGTTTGTTATATTTGCTGGAAAGTTACGGCTTGCACTTATCGTGTATTCCTTGGGCTTTTTGCGTTCTGGCTTTCTAGCTAGGTCCTCTTCATTTGGGCATACACTTAATACTTCTTCAACAGATCTGCAGCTGCACCATTCCCTCTACAGTTCTCGAGATATATGTTTAATTACGCATCATCTGTTTGTTTTGCTTCAACCCGGAATGCTGTTCAAGTAAATAAATGGAGGAAATGGATAAATTAAGAAATAAAGGGATGATACCTGTAGGTTTTTTCCAGTGCTCGATCTATCTCTCATGTTGGTAGATGAGCCTGAACATCTTGCATGCATTTACTTTGATATCCTTGTATTCAGATCCATCGTGTTAGAAGCTGCAGTCATGTCAACGGAAGATCTCATATATATGGTTATGTTATTCGCGTCCATTCCATTTGGACATGTGGTGAAGCTGAGTGGTTCACCTATATTGAAGAAGTTATTATGTGGCTGCGCTGGTGTTTTCATTTGTTTGCTTCTGATTGGTTTGACTGGGATGATGCACTCTTTCATGGCCATAATTGGAACATATTGTATTGTGAATTTTTGCGGTCCTAGGTAAGTCCATTTATGTTGGTTTATTGCCTGCTGGACGGCCCAAGTGCACACATATATTATTTTATTCGTTTGGTCTGTTTCCTTTAGGCATTAATCTCATTGGAACTGCTAGCTTGATCAACATTTTGACTGCCTGAGACTTGTAGGTCCTTACACTACTAATAACCCTCCGATCAGAAACGGCCACGTTAATAGTTTTTGCTTAACAGTTAAGACACTTTTTATAACGGATGCTCGTCGTGGTTAACGGTTACTACGCCAGTCAATTGCCAATAATGTCTTTCTAAACCGATGGCACTTTCCTTAACGGATAAGCACCGTAAATCAGCGGCTGTCATTTTCGACAGCCGATAAGATCCACTTGAGGGTTTGCTAATTGATCAAGTCAGCGGTTAAGACAAGAG
>JAOBRC010648230.1:0-10697 GCA_027575255.1 Scolionema suvaense
CGATGACGGCTTCTCTTTAATCGAATCACGTGACTGGAGTTATGTGGAAACACCAGTTGAGAATCAAAATGTAAGTTTATGTACTCAATTAATACCACATAAGCTCGTCAATAACACACATAGCTGGCACGAACTGTTCGAAACTAAGACCATGCCATGATTGTTCATAAAATCAAATTGGACACTCTGATTGACTCATGATAGGAACTCCTTTGGTTGAGTTTGGGAAAACATCGTGTAAGGATTGAGAGTTACATGTTATTGGGGAGCATATGTGTTATTGTCTCAATTGCTGGTTATCTGAGCAGTTTTGACACTACTGATACATCTTGTACGGTATAAAAGTATACAGAATGTGTGACTTTTGCTTTCTCCAGTCGTACCAACTACCTAAGTTCAGCACCTTAATGGTACTATTCAAATGGGAAGTGTTTATGGTTGTGGACAAACTGGTTTCCGATGTAAACCTGATTTTCAAAGTTTATCTTTACGAAATCTTACTTTCCAAGTATGTAATGCGATCTAGCGCAGGAATTACTTCGGCCAGACTAAAACGCTAATAACTCAACAATTTATTTCACCAGGTTACAATTATGGCCCAAATGTATTGAGGCATGTGCAAAGTGCACATTTTCCAGTCCCACAGGTAAATTACTAATGACGTAATGAGAACGTGGAGAAAAACACAGAAGTTGTTGGCAACCCATTTTGTGACTCTCACTCGTCTTCGGGATTCAGTGCATTTATAGCCTTCGTACAAGACCCAACGATTGAGACAATAACACATATTGAGAGATCGATTAGGGTCTTCACACCGGTACTTGTTTTACCTTCCTACTAATTTTCCATGCTCTATTGTTAACTGATTATGCAAATACTGACACATGCAAGATTTGATGCATAATTTATTACTGTATGCATCGAGCCAGGACGACTTATTTTGGAATTGAGTCCCTGTGATACCTTGGGCCAACTATTTGAAACATGTTGCCTGTCAACATCAAAAATTCAGAATTTATCGATTCTTTTAAAACCAATAAAAGGCAATGGAAACCAGCCAATTGTCTGTGCAGGTTATGTACAGATTTTATGCCCAACCTGGGGTTTTATGATTATATTGACATATATTTTTACAGATGTTGGCTTTCATGGTTCAATCACAATCGATGTTTTTATCACGTTTTACATATTATGTTTTTGAAGTTTTTCCTGTTTTCTTCAATGGATTTTACAGTGATTGTAACTTTTTCATGATGACGCCCAACTTTAAACAAAGTGTTAATAATAATAATAATAATAATAGACATCACAGATTGGGCGCACATGAGAAAAATATTCAGATAATGTGACTAGTCTGCTGAATATGTGCTTCCAAGGAATAATTAGTAGAGGTTGCTCAGGACCCTTTAAAATGATCAAAATAGTGAAGGGTTTTGTGCAAACGCTAGTCCATTTACATCTGTCTGAAGTTGTCTTGTGGACATGTCCACAGCATACATTGGTATCAGTTTTATGCTCTTTATGATGCTGTAGACGTAAAGTCGGTTGATGATTATTGCCATGCTGGTAAGCTCAGGCTTACCGCATGGCTTATAGTCGATCCAATGCGTAGGAAAGCGCTTGTTATTATTTTGGTACGGGAGAGCAGAAGAAAATGTAAATTTCAATCAAATCGACAATGATTGGTCTCATTGAAAACTACTAATCTGATTTTTTTTCAATGTTCACCATAAGCATCACATGGCTCCAAATCGAAGAAATATCCTGGAGAACTGTGTTGCCATGTATTGATGCATAGGTGATCACGTTTTTCGCCTACATTGCCGACGCCAGCATAGCATTTAGTGACAACTATTCCTAGTGTAGATTTTAGTTGGATTTAAGGATTATGAGCAGTCTGGTTGTTGCAAGAGGCTCGTGTCTTTTGCATGTGCTCCATTGAAAAACAAATATCAGTCCACCCAAATTTGGTTTTGTTAGTAAACAAATTGAAAATGTCCAGTTTGAATTTTTGCATGGATTGCGTCTGAAATATTTTGCCCACGATTTTAGATTCCTCAATTAATGTCGTAATCAATGATATTCGACTCGCAAACAAAGATAAAAATGAAACACGTAGTTTTGCACGCAGAATCTTCTGATCTTAATGCCAGTCTCATGCAGATAGTATTTTTATTTTTTGATGATATATTGTGTACGCATGTGTATTTTCCGTTATCCTTTAATTTTTCAGCTTGGACCAATCTGCCGGCGTCAGCAGCCATGTATGAATGGTGGTACATGTCGGGATACATGTGAACCTCTTGGATATAGCTGCACATGTCGGGAGCCTTTTTCTGGTCCACGATGCAACATATACACAGGTAATAAAATGACTTTTCTGAAAGGAGAACAATGGTCACAAGCCACATTAAAAACGATGATAGAGCTTACGCATACAGGATATCGTTTTTAATTTACAGTAAAAGCTTACTAAGTTCCACAGATATTCAACATCAAAGTCTGGCAGCAACCATCTTGAGTTTCATGTTGTCATAAGAGCCCATTGCTAAGCATTGACATTTCTTAGTCCCCCAAAAGTGAAAATGTAGGTTTATGACATATTATCTAGTTTGGCAATTAAATTTTAGAATTAACACTGTACAAAAATTCAATATCGAGAAATTCGGCATCAACTTTGAGAGGTTTGAATTACACTGCCGTAACATCATACACAATTAGTGGTTGGATGATACTTTTTTGACTTTGTGTGGTGAATATTGAGAGAACTACTAAACTTTTGAAAAAAACATTTGATTTGCCCATAATAGATTATACCCCAGTTAGAGCTAATCACAGTTGACAAAACTCGCAATAGAAATGATCTACATCTTTTACAATTTTTTCAACAAAACAACGAGCACGTAGTGTTTACAGGTTTCAAAATTTCTTCCTTTCGCGAACAAACAATTCTTCTTCCTCCTCAGAGTACAAGCGATCTCAGTTTTCTTCGGGTCGGAAAACCATGCAACCAAAGTAGCGGCTTGATATGCGAGGGAAAGCTCGAGGGTAAAGTTATATGGTCGGGCTATGGGAAACTGCGTGTACAGCTCAGAAAAATGCGAAAGACTATTTAACGACTTACTTTCTGCTCAAAAATTTGGCTCAAAAATTCAATACCTGTAATTTTACTGACTTTAAACACAAATTTTCGCTTGTATCTAAGACGTTTTGCTCCGATAAACTTGCAGAGAAAGCTCCAGGAGGACCGAGATGCAGCTCATATCTTCTTAAAAATATCCACCACTTCACATTGTCGGTTTTACAGGAAGGAAGGCTCAGCTGTACGATTGGACATCATGGGGCTGCACCACATTTCTAACCCCAAAAATTAGAACGTGCTGAAGTTGGCTTTTATGATTTTATCATTCTTCGATCAACATTGATTGAAAGTCATAGTTAAGATCGGGGAAGGATTACTTACGCAGCTTTATCTCGGATTCTATGTGACACATCCTAAGATTACTGTTGGTGTGATTTCCTTGTTGTGATTAGAATTAATACAAGGGTCCCTAGGTCCTTAACACCAGATAATAGAAAAGTATTTATCTTATCGTAGATCGCGCTATTCGATTCTTCAGCGTTCAAGATCAGCTTCAGTACTACCCACACGTGAATTTCACGTACAGCAACGATATTCTCGGCTTCACTGTTTGCATATGGTTTAATGTGGCTTCTGTTGAAGAAACAAAAAGCATTTTTAGCATATAAAAGATGATTTTTGATCCCGTAGTATGCAATCGACCAAACATGCGAACAATTGGAGAAAGTCTAACAGTCAAGTTTGGTACCACTCGACATGACATTTCCACAGTCGCTTCTGATCGATGGCGTCATGTTTGTTTCTCGTGGAATAACTTCTTCAACACACCAGAAGTTTTAGTGTACGTAGATGGGGTGTTGCTTACTTCCCGTCCATCTGTAGATGAAGCACAGTTGGATGGTTCGCAGACATGGCAAATGCTAATCGGTAGCGACGCTGACAAATCAGCAGGTTACTGCACAGTCCTCAGTGACGGGAAAGGATTCCTTGGTGACATCTACGGAGCATACGTGTGGAACCGAGAAATGAATCAATCAGAAATCAGTCACATACATCGTTTCCAGAATGCTTTCGAAGATGATCAGATTGTGAGCTGGGTCGATATTTTGAACTCCAGGAGAGGCAATATCACAGAAATTGTGGATGCGTCTTTTGACCTGTTGGATCTGCAATGACAAGCAGAAGATTCTGTTACGCCTACCTAGTGCGCATGAAGGAGAACTTTCTATGAAGAGTATATTGTATGCACAGACCACAACTTGATGTCGCTATCTATGGTTTCAATATATACACGTTTTGCAGACTGAGATTAAGATTAAGCAGTAAGCCATTTGGAAAATGATGATAACAACTACTTCGATCGAACATAGTTACTTGAAAAAATATTCAATGGTAACGGTGGAGTTTCCAAATCAAGGTTTATTCTATTGATTATGTATGTACCAACAAATTTACCGAAGAGCATTGTTTTCTACGGACTTCATAGCCTTATGACTACTCATTAGCAATAACAAAGCATGACTATTCACACAGTAGATTTTTGTTGAATATTTCGCTGGAAGAAAAACGTCATCGGGATCAAACTTAAAGTATTTTAAAAACTTTCTTCCCTCGCATTCATATTTTTTTTCATGGCTGAGAACACAGATAGACAGTACCTCATGAAGCTTCCAGCAATCCAAATCAATCGTGTCCATATGCAACCAGGACAGGTAGTAAACTTCATGGACGAAGGAGAGTGTTCTTCTGCATCTTTGATCAAATTGAGGGCAAAATACAGGAAGCATCAGGTTCCATTATCGTTCACACATTCACCTTCTTGTCTCCAAATCCATCTGTCAATGCAGATCTTTTATGTAATAGCATCGAATTGCAAAGCACAGTTTTATGTGCAGGAAATTTGTTTGATTTTACTTGTTTTTATTTGATTTGCAATGAATCCTAAAATTGTATGCAGTTATCATTTAAAAATTACTTTATCCAACGACGGATGGACTTTGGATTTTTGCTATGCAGATCCGTTCTCCTTCTTCTGTAAAATCTGCAAATGTTACACAATTAAAATTAAAGTCCATCTGAGTATACATCAGGTAAACATACAACCTAACTCCAACTGGAATTTTTACTTCCTTCAGGGGCAGTACCCTGCCTCCCCCATCCTCCCCCCCCACCCCGCCTCTTTCAACACATACGAATAATCCAAATACATCAGTAACCAAGTTCAGTCATCTGACAACACTGCACGAGCCTTTAAATGGTCATAGAAACAAGCAAAGAGTAGCAAATCAATGGATATCATCACAGTACTGATACACGAAATGTGTCAAATTTGACTTTTTTACTTGCTTCTATCTATAGTCCATGCCCTGACCCCGCTCAACAGTTACGAAGCATCCAATATACCAGCAAGCAAGTTCAGCCATCTGGCAACACTGAACGAGCCTTAAAATGGTCATAGAAACAAGCAAAGAGTATCAAATTGATGGACATCATCAATATACAGATGCAGAAAATTCAGACAATCTTAGACAAAAATCTTTGCCAAAACAGTTTGGCGGAGATATTTTGTCTAAGATTGTACCGGCATGTACTGTGACCATAACTATTTGCTGCTATAAGTAGCTAAGCTAGGATTGGATCTACCGTATAGCTGAGTCATAAATAAGAGGCGATGAATTTAAGCATCTGTTAAACAACTTTTGTGGTGATCTTCAGTAATTTATTAAACAAACACTTTTTTTTTGTATAAGAGAATACTTTGTTGGACAAAGGCTTTAGTGTTTTTAACTTTCGTCAAAATTAAGCCTAAAACTGTTCTTAACTTGTTCGTAGGCAAATTGTATGGAAAGTCTCTATTGTTACCAAATATCATGGTTTTGGCACTCAATCGACAGAAAATTAGCACGGACAGACAAAATATTATACTTGACTGCTAAACAGTGGGTCTCTTGTAAATCATTATCATCATCATTATCATCATCACCATCATCATCATCAATTTATTTAACATTGGTTAAAAAACGGACAATGACGTTCAGCCATGGTAAAAAAACAGAAATTATAAAATATATACCAGGCTATCTACACCAACAAGACTTAGAACGTAGCATAATAAACTTTAAAAATATCATATTAAATAAAACCGTATAAAATAAATAAAGCAGTAAAATGAATGCACATGGGAGGTGAAATTGTAAGGAGCTTTAGACCAATATTTGTAACTATATCAGATCAAGAAACATTATCTAGAAAACCTATACCTTGAACGAAAGTTTTACATAATCGGCAAATACATCCAACAGGTGCCCATTTGGAGAGTTTGCTTTTGAATTCACTTAATGTCGAACTATTCCTGATATCTGGCGGTACCGTATGCCATAACAGAGGACGGTGGTATGATATGGTTTCTGTACCGTATCTAACAGTTTTGGGATAAATTGGAGCATATTCCATATTCGATTTCGTACTATATGTTGTCTTCCGCTCCTTAAAGAGTTCTTTCATGAATACTGGATTACACTCCATTTTTGTCTTAAATATCTCAGTCACCAGAGCTTTGATATTTCGTTCATGTATCGCTATAGACTCATCTTTTGCAAGAAGCTCTTCGTAAGTCGATTCATAATCTTTATACACAAGGCGTAGTGCACGCTCTTGTAATCTATTGATACGGTTATTTAAACTGCGATTATGAAACATCCATATCAAATGGCAATACCCAAATTGACTATCAAAAAAACTTTTCATACGCAAAAGTAGTTTTTCGGTAGTCATGCTACTGGAAACACTGCATAATGCATTAAGTTTTTGAGCAGCTTTTTTGCACAAATCCTTCACATGGGGTTTAAAACTAAGCTTATTATCTAATTTTATTCCTAGTAAAGTTTCACAAGGTGATTCTGCAACCACAGCTTCACCAACACAGACAGATACAGGATCTGATTTTGCACCTAGGATCAATAAGTGACACTTGTCATCATTTAGTTTCATCCTATTCTCATTGAACCAGTAGACTGCTTTGCTGCAGTCACTTTCTAACTTCTGCGTCACTTCACGTGACGTTACACTACAACTTAGTTGCACAACTATAGTTGTGCAACTCGATACAACTCGCTGCAACTCGGCGCAACCCCATTACAACTTTTTGCAACATGTCTGCTATCAGCTGTTCACTAGCACGTACATATGTTCGCAACTTTCTTGAAATCAAAACGGTTTTGATTTCGAGAAAGTTGTAGCCGAGTTGTAGGCTATAAATGGCCTGGTTGCCTGAGTAACCACCCTTTACACAAAGGCCTCGAAATAGACAGCACACATCCATTGTCACCGTGTGGCGACACTAATGACGGTGTGACGTATAATTTCGTTGATGCTAAGCAATCAGCAAAGGGCTGTCATGATCTCGTCATACCCTATACAAGCGCAATTAAGAGTTGCGGACAGTTGCTCGTCGAGTTGTGATGAGTTGTATGGAGTTGTGCAACAATCTACAACGTGGAGTGAAACTAAGTTGTACAACTAAGTTGTGGTGTAACTTCACCTTTAGATTATTATTGCATGAGTACAGTGTTGTATCATCAGCAAAATTGCAGATATGTGTCTCGGATATGAATAGCTAAGTCATTCAAATAAATACTAAAAAGTAATGGTCCAAGTAATGGTCCTTGAGGAATACCAACGAGTAACTGAGACCAATTACTGAAAGGAACATTAATTTTTGTACGCTGCCATCGATTTGAGAGATAGTCAAACACCAATCTACAAGCATCAATGCTAAAGCCGTATGCATGTAATTTTGCAACTAACAGTTGATGATCAGGAGGATCAAATGCTTTTGATGTATCCATTAGCACAGCGTCTGCATTCCCTTATTGTCGAGCCCTTGTCGCAAATGCTCAAGTAAAATTAGTACAGCATGCTGAGTATTATATCCCTTCCTTAGTCCACATAAATATGTGAGAGTGAAGAATACGTTCGAATAGTTAGGCAACAGGCAATACGCTAACTGGCCTATAGCTTTCAACAAACACTATCTCCTCCCCTTTCTTGTGCACTGGAGTAATATCTGCAAGCTTTAGTTCAGATGGAAGCTCAACCGATGTTAGTCACGTATTTACAAGTTCATTTAAAACTGGGAGACAAGTGTCACCACTTTCCTGGAATATTTTGCAGGAATTTTTTCAAATATGGTAGCCTTACTAATATTTAGCGACTTGATATCCTTAAGTAACGTTTCTTCAGTAATTTTTTTAAATGCAAACTTTTCAACCAGTCCTTCTCCACAGCTTAAAACTTCCAATATCTTGAGTATGCTTGGATGATTTTCGTACATCTTAATAGCCTCAAGCGCTGGGCCTTCCGGTTCAAGGCGATCGCCGGCCCCGGCCCCACAGCCCCGGCCACCGACCCCCGGCTCTCATTCCCCGGCCCTGTGAAAAAGAGGTTTTCAAGCCTAGGAATCAATTCTCATCGATAGCAGGAATCAAGTAAGTAACAAAAATGAGATGTAGAGTCGAAATGCATTGAAAAATGTCGTAAAATCCGTAAATTTCTTATTTGAACCTTCACAGCTAGGGCCGGGAAGCTCAAGGCAGACATTAGTTACCTATTGCAACCCATTAGTCAAAAATGCTTGATGTTATTGAAGATAATGCAGATTGTTAGCTAAATGAGCTGTTGATGATTCATCACTGCACTGAAATTCGCCACAATTGTTCAAGAAGACTATGGAAGAGAAGACGGAGGATTTGACTTTGATCTTATGAGTTTTTCTTTATTCAATCAGAAAAATTTGATTTACGTTCATAGGAGGTGGAATCAATAGCCGAAAGTAACACTGAGACGTGTGATCAGTGACGAGCGAATTTTTTTTCACTCGTCAGTGTGACCGACTCGACGAGTGAAAGTGGGTCTAGACAGGGCTATTCTCTCGTCTAAATTTACCCATCAGTGTGGCCGAGCGAATTCAGTGGAAATGCGTTTGCTCGTGCGAATCTCACTATAACATTACAGCCAATTTTGAACGAAACTTCACTCTTTTATAAAGAAAAAATGCAAGGCATTGCTCGAGTGGTGCTATCCAAACATAGCTACTATATTTGCAACTCGATGTGGGTCAACCATATCGTTATTTTCTAAATATTAAAATTTCGCACGTCTTGCAGGGTCACACAAAACACATGTATACCAGGCCTTTGTTATGCAGTGCATGTGCATATTGGGCGTGGAGCACGTTTCGTTTCTTGTTTTCTTTTTTCTATTCCGTTAGGGTATATTTTATGTGCCCCTCTGAGGTACTATACGGAAATTCCCTTATTTGTATACACATTTTATGACATTATGACACTAATCCAATATTTCTTTCCCCAAAAATACTGGCTGATCTGACCGGCAAACTTCAACGGTGCCATGCATCAGACTTCAGCATAATATATTTGGTTCTTTCTTCCTTTATTTTCCTGAGATGACCATTTTGAAAATAATCTCTATTCTATATTAGCTTTTGGTTTTGTATGGTACCTAGCGTTGAAGTTTATCATGGAGAAGGCAAGCTTTGCACAAATTTGTGCCAAGTTGCCAGTTGATGGGGGCAATATATGGCGTCGCACATGACGCTATAAGTGATCTGCCATTAGATGAACATGGAGTTTTTGGTATTTTTTCGAAACATTTTATTCTTTATTTTATTTCTCCTCGTCTAGTTAATAGTGCAGGGTCGTAGTGGATCAATGGAATAGTCATGATAAGAATTTCCATTGATATTTTATTTAAAAAAATTGATCGAAAGTTTCGGAAACAAGACGTGTTCTTTATAGGTCTAGTCTTCCAGGACAGGGGTGACTTCTCAAAAGAAAGCAATTTCCGACAAATCTGCGAACAACAGAAAGTTCATTCCTTGAACGCATTTGGTTAGGTCATGGACGTACGTCCATGGTTAGGTTCAATAAGAACGTAAGACTTTTGAAAATGTTGTAATAACCGAGTCCGATAAATATACAAGGCGTACAAGAGTCGATCTTGTCCCGATCAAGAATCCGTTCTGCTCTAATTCATTCTGATAACCAATACGGGGAATACTAGACCCCTATCATAACAGTAACCTATTACTTTTTGATACAGCTTTGCAAAGGAAAGTGTTCAGGACATTTGAGGCCCAAAAAATTTAGATGAAGCTACGACCATCAACATTGGCCTAAACAGCGTTCATATAAAAAAAGGTGTATATTAAGAGCATTCGCCTTGAGCCCATTGGAACCATTATATTGGTATGTTTATTTGGAAGAAATTAGGCCTTCCTCAGAGCCCTAATAATAACTAAAGTGTTATAAAAGTTTGGTACTTCAGCGTACTTGCACAGAGTAAGTTTAGTAACTGGCACTTTTATACCTCTTTTCTTGAAAGTTTTTATAACATCATCTTTCTAATGGAAAGTAAGCGACCTAATCCAACGGAAAGCTTAAAAATTGATACTGAAATCCAAAATTTGTTTTTGCTTTACAGTTATACCTCTTAAAAAAAGATTGAGATTGAAATTTTTTAAAAAACCTATTCCCAACCTATTACGAAACATTTGATGCTGAAATGGGGAAAAAAGTAAGCCAGGAGAAAATTTAAA
>JAOBRC010648341.1:0-10697 GCA_027575255.1 Scolionema suvaense
TGTTTGTTGATATTTTGAACTGTTCAAGATCGATAATTTACTGACCAGGTCATCCGTCACAGGCGTCTTTAACATATATAAACATAAACATTAGCACTATAAATGGGCATCATTTGTCACTTCCTTGCCACTCGCATTTTGTGGCATTTTTGCTGGGATATTTTGATTAATGACAGTCGTTCTTTCGTTGTCGTAGACATTATTATGAGCTGTGTGTTTGAATATTGAAGAGGTGTAAGCAGACGAAACATGTCTGTTTGTTGATCAGCTCGTTTCTGTGGAAGTTTCGGTGGGTGTAAAGAGTATTTTGCTGTGATAGCATCGAGCTACCTTCTTTTCGTGATGAATTTAAGTAACTCTTTTCTTGCCTCGCCCCGATTCATTGCTTGTTCATAACATAATTAGAAAGAGGTTGAAAAGTTACAAGAACTGGCTTTAAAAGAATGTTTATAGCTTTTCTCATTGTCATCATATCTGCAGTTAAAGTTCAGCAAAAAATGCAATGGAAATAATGATAAAAGCAATGTAGGAACAAAGGTTGAAATGTGAGAAAGGAAGTCCTTACTCTCAGAATTTTCAAGAGCTATCGATAGCAAAATATTTACAGGAGATGCATGGTCCTTCTGGCTTAGTTTGCGAAATATTAAGCTTTAAACTTAAGGTTCTTTTTTCATGAATACAATGATTTTGAGAACGATGACAATGGCAACTCTTGAAAAATCATCCTGTGTATTGGTTAATGAACTCTCTCTGAACAAAGAAGGGTAGAAACCGTTATGAGAGCCATGCTATGTCAGACAGGAAGAATTTACTTGTGACTAGTTCTAAGAATGTGGCTATTTCCTTTGTGTTTTCCATTGTTCTCGTTGTTTTTCTATTGTTTTAATCCCCAACTTTGACACCAGATATCTTCTGATCCAGGACAGCTATAAACATTCAGTAAAAGTCAGTTTTCATAAACCATAATGATCTTTCTGGTGAGAAAAAAAAATGATGAAAGCGAAGATAGTGTTTTTCCTCCTATACTAACTAGGTAGTGTTTTTATGATATCAAAGCTAACCTTGAAAGTGTATTCTGTATGCACCTTGAAACTTAAACAGACATATCAATGTTTGTTTTCATTGAAGATGCAGTGTTGCACTGTGTAGTGGTGTGATGTTCAGTTTCTTCAATGTGTTGAATTTTTTTTTTTTTAGTTTTGTGCATTTATGGCTCTGTTCCACCCCTTCTGTCTTGATTTGTTTAGCCCAAAGAGAAGCAAAATGCAGCACGAAATGCCTTGCAGCAACGAAAACGCAAAGCATTGGCTGCCTTGTTCAAGGAGCTCAAATCTATGGGTAAGTGTTAGCGGCCTCTCCATGTGAACATACTGTATTTCTGTATAACTGTGTTAGGTATTTTTGATGATGCTTAGTGCAAACCATAGGCAAAGCAGATGATCAATGTTGACCTAGATCAATCACACGATCTTACGGGTTCTAACAAAGTTTTGTTTACCTTGTCACATACTTTGAACCTGTTGAGGAGGATGTATGTACATCTATTTGTCGTCGGAGAAGAGCTAACTGCAGTTAATTGTTGCTTAGGTGTTAGCAGTTTTTGCTTGAGAATGCATTTGAGTTTCCAGATATTCCTGGCTGTGTCCGATGCGTATTGGACAAAAAGGATGCTAAACTGGTGCTCTTTTGTAAATGGTGAACAAACGTTTTAGGACAATACTGGCCAGTTTCAATAGAGCACATCTGTAGAACTAGAACAATGAAAAGAAATTTCCTTGGTCCAAAAAAGTTGCTTTAAAATTGGACCCTTGTTTACTTGTCACATAGCTGTAAAGCATCGTATGACTAGGTATTCTGCTTTCAACAGTATTTTGAGACCGGTTCAAAGAATTCTTTGTGTAGTGTATTCGATGTATCTAGTTTCAATGTTTGATCACATAAGTTCTGTCAGAAGCTTTTAACAATTTCGGTAGTTATACCCTGTGTTATGTTAATGCATATTAAAAGGAAAACTTTGATGTCAGAAAGCTCACAAACTACAGTAGATTTGTATATGGGTTGTAGACCAAAGTCAGTCAATCACAGCTTTGAGCGTCTTCTGAGATCATTATTGCATTTTGTGTGAGAATCCTTTGCCATTCAATATCTTTGAGAAGTATAAAACAAAAGCAATTCTGAATAAATGCATCATGTTGTCTTATATTCAGATCATTTAAGGTCCAGAGACTACCAACAACACTAGCCAAATTTTCAACGTTCTTTCAAGGCCATCATCGGGGCAACTAGAGCAACACATAAAGTGACTGTAGAATTTAAGTAGCTTATCAAACAACGGACAAGCAATTACACAAGTTGACCTTATGCATATTGACTTCAAAATAATTCAGGCTCTTTAGATGCCTTAACGTCAGTGTTTAACTTGGCACACAATTTCTTCACGTTTGTTTTTGTGTTATGCATTTTGTGTGACTTAGTTGATCTTCTGTTAGTTTCTATGTTCATAAGGAACTTGTTTCAATGATGAGCTTAAGATGCAGCACTTTTGCACCAAATACCTCAGCCAGCTGGTCTGTTATTCTATTGATTGCTGTTCTGTTGAATATTGGACCACTTTGGTGAAACAAGGCAGCAAATTGGATATTCATTAGATGCCTTTCATCATGACATAGACACTGGTCCAAACTTATCGAGGCACACCTTGACACGTTACCAACTGAATGCTTTGGCTGCATAGCAGATCCATTGAAAGCCCACTACCTCCTAGCGCAGCGACAAATTATGTCTACACTATAGATTAGCAATGCTGTTTTTGTTAAACTTTTCAAATGCGTAGTAGACGCAAGACATCTGTTGTTCTCATCCCTGCACCAGCTATCGTCCACTACAACGATGATTGGCTTTCTCAGTTTTCTCACATGTAACTACATCTGTAGTGATTGAAAAGTGTGTTATGCTCTTGTTATTGTTTGACTTTGTCCAAAGTATGAAAAGCCGGACTTGCTATTTCAGTCTGCATGCAGTACTTCCAATTGTTAAATACTATACGTTTTCATTGTGAAGGCACGTCAGAGACTGGTGAGATACTGTCTATGGTAAAATATGGGCTGATATCTATACCTGGTGATAATTGAAATGTCGTCCCTCATGACCAAAAATCAATGTAAGTCTAATGCACATCAATGGCTAGTGCTGAGGAGTCGACTTGGAGTTTTCTAACCTTCGATTTGCATTGCAAGAGATTTTAAGCATCCAATCTGTTCTGCTGACTCCTCCGTAACAACATATTCAACATTGTACGACACTCTGACTGAGCAATTTTGAAAGAACGAACAATGGTACCTGTTGCGCGTCTCAAATTTTTCATAAAGAGAAAGACGTGTTTGTTCAATATTCTGCACTACTTCAAATCCATGTGGGATGGTGCACATGTTGTTTGTATTAGGGACTATTACATTCCTTTCTTTTTTGTTAATATTGAACTGTCCTCATGTTTCTTATCTATCACACCATTGGTGTTTCTAATCTATCACACTGTTGGTGTTATTTGCTATGAGCATGATATGTTTTTGAGTCCTCACATCTCTTCCTCCCAAAAAAAAGAAACCCAGAAAAAACAGGTATTCGTCCAACTCAAATTAATTTAATATAAACAAAATCTTTCTGTCTACAACAAAGCCAGGAGGTTAGTAAGTAAATTTAAATCTGCATGGATGATAGATTTTTCAGACTTGCTCCTCATCTTCCATTTAGTATGTGGTTTGTTCTGTCTGTATCACAATGATAAGTTTTGTCTTTTACTATTGTATTTGTTCAGGTGTTTCCTATCGTAAGGGTCTTACTATTGCACAGAATGTTGCTGCTGATTGGTGCAGTAAATCTCCCATACTCGAGGAACAAAGCCAGTATGTTAGATTCTTTTGTTGGTGATTCTTTATCTGCAAAATAATGTATTTTAGGAAAGAATCTAATACCGTTTACTAACTTGTCATAACTTCATTTTATTTGAATCCTTCTCTTCTCATCTTCCAACGCTTCTTTAGTGGAAATGGTACTGCACAATGAATTCGGTCTATCTGCGGATAGATGTCTGGTGGAATTGCAGATATTATTCATATCTGAAATTTGTGCATGATGTGGCCCTTAGAATTTCCAAGTCTCTTTTATGATACTTTTGTTGTTGCATTTGATGCTCTGCAGAAGTTGATTTGTTTTTAGTGCTATTTAACAAAACAGCGTACTAATCTTACACTTGCTTATCACCCCCAGCTACATGATAATAACATGTAATCTTCATGTGGGACCTGAACAGATTGACTGATTTTGTGTATTCCTTTTGTACATATAAATGACTGGCGTCCTATCTCCTGAAGATTCTACTCTGAAAACCAAAGATACTATTTTATGCTATTATTGCTTGCTTCTGCTTTGTGTCAGTCAACCACAGTAGCCTTGAAATTTAGGTGTCTCTTTGGGATAGATTCGAAACCTGGTACAGTTCCCTATTATTGTGCAGTTAAATATTCCTGCTAAATCTTATTGATATCATACATCAATGAGCCCCTACAGTTGCTCCATAAAATGTTGCATAGGCTCTACATGTGCAATTCTGAGTGCATTAAAGTTTTTAACAGGATTATCAATCTCTGTGACTTCTTTTGTGTCTCAAGTATGGCCTCATAGTGAAACCGTCCCTTGAACGTTGTCACATTTGTATCTCATGTGGTGAGGATTGTATTGAAATCTCTATTGCTTGCTTTGTTAGGTTGTTTGCTGTTGCTATTGTATCCCTGTTTTTTGATAACTCAGTCTGATGCATGTTGAAATTTGTTTGATTTTCGCAGAGGTTTGTGAAGTTGTTCTGCATGGAGATTTTTACTGTATGATGCTGCATTTTGCTACATGCGGTTTATCCTTATGGATATTTAATTCTGATTTAAGATTCTTGGATGCAGACACAATCAGCACCTGTAATGAATATTACTTCCGATGTGTTGCTCGGCAGGCAGCGTTCCAAACTGCATTGTGTACTCCTTCTAAAGTAAGTGTATTTGAATCCTCTCTTTTGGTGCTGACTAAATGGTTACATTGTTGACTTGGATATTCCCTTTTAATATGTTTTCGCATTCACTACAAGTTAGAGCTTCCCTGGAATAACATGTACTTTCTTGAGCACTCTTCTCGGGTCCTGAGCTCCTGTTTGGCACAATATATAAACCACACCAAGGAAATTTATCACTGGCTCAATAACCTGCTTAAAGCTTGCTCATAGTAAACTATTAACCTACTCAATCTATTTAAAGAGACAATTGATCTTTGTTGAATGGTGCAGTTTTGACTCAGCATGATACTGCACAGACCTTTTATTTCTTTATGTGCCCGCAGTTACAAAGAATTATTGTTCCTGAAAATTTTCAAGGGCAGGATTATTATAAGTTAGCTATGAAAGGCTTGTTGATCCATCATAAAACTTTCACTGTTGCTGGGTCCTTGCGACTTGTATCGAACAGAATAACTCTTCTGCTACCCAAACTATTGCCCCATTGACGTATAGTAAACTCGCTAATTAGCGGACACTCTAAAAGGTGCACACCTCTGATTAGCGGACCTTCATTTTCCCTGATCGTTTTCTGATCAAAAACTTCCTATAAGGCGGACACTCCAATTAGCGGACAAAGTTTCTTGCACAAAATGATCGAAATTGTGATTTTGTGACACGTAAATTAGATGTGCGTGACATCTTTTCGATCATTTATTTCAGCCATTTATTAGTTTTAAAATGTTAATCACTTTTTACATTATCTAGCTCTTTTCTAGCCCGGTCGACAATTTTGTATGGAAAAGGCACTGGTAGATGATCACTGACACGTCTAAGTCATAACAATCTCCTCGATTCAACCTCTTCGTAACCTTTGTTCATAATTGATGTGTGTGACACTTTCAAAAGTGAAGGGCAAAGTTTTCCTTCCCTCATTATGGCCTAGTACCCATGTTTAACTCAAATTGCATCTTTAATATAAATCTTTAATATTCCTTAGTAGGGTTTAGTATCAAAATTAGCGCTCACGTTACCAAACTTGCTAAAAAGCGGACACTTCTAATTAGCGGGCACTGACCTCAATCCCTGATGGTGTCTGGCAATTGGAGAGTTGACTGTAGTACTGGCAACTATATTTTCTAGTATTTTTGTCGGTATCCAATGGTTTGGTTTGTAAATAACAGCTCCATCATGCTCATTGATTCCAGTTCTTTTTGCTATTCTAGTGTCTTAATGTAATACCGGGATAAAAAATGTCTCACAATCATAGTTTTCAGAAAGGGCTATGTTGTCAAAACTATGGTATTCATAGACATTAAATATGATAATAGCATGAAAAGAATAGGTCTCTTCACTATTTTATTGAGCAGTGGTCCACGTATAACTGCTCCAAGCTTCATATCGGTAGCATATTTCCATCGGGTAAGGTTGTTACTATTACCAAAAGTATTACGATAATTCTGTTTTAAGTACTTGCTTAGCTACAGGCTTCTTTATGTGAGTCTGTTTTGACATGTTGGGCAAACCTTAGAATTTTTTCATTGTTGCATTGAATTTACAGATTATTTATGCAACTCATGACAACCATTGTATATTTAGTTATGTTGAAGGGCAGTGGCAAATGCATAAGCATGAAAATTTGCTGTCAATAATTCTATCACTTGGAGACTAGTCGCTATTGATGCTCTAATGTATATGTTTTGCTTTATTTTTAGGAGTTGGGCCCTGGTGAAATGCAGAGATTTCAGGGCATATCTGCTCACCTGAATACAATTGCTGTTGACCAAAGGAAGCAGCTGAGTGACTTATTGCAAGAAGCAAGCAACCTTCGGTAAATCCTTTCTCATGAATGCTTTTAAATGATTCCATGCTTACATTAAATACAATCAGAATGGCACTTAGATAAGAACATACTCAAAGATTGAAAAATTGACCCAAGTGCGAAGTGCTGATCTGAGATTACTCATCTTGCAACTTTGCATGGGACATGAGAACAAGAAACAAGAAATTGCTCATAAATACCCTTCGTGAACAAAAACAAACACACGCTCAAACACTTGAAAAATAAGGAGAAGAATAACATTCAATTTTGAATAAGGATTTGGCTCACATAGAGACTCAGAAAAATAAAAAATGCTTGCTTTCTAGCACAAATGTAATAATAGCATGCAGAATATTCTTATTACTAGAACCACAGAAGTCACTGCATCCAGAAAGCAATGTATTGCAGTTATTATTATAGGACAGATTGCTAAATGAGGACTCCAATTCTACAGAGACAGACTCAAACAACTATCTTCTCTGGTTTGAGTAAGCTGAGCATTCGAGCAGCAAGTGAGCATTATCTTCAAGGCTCCGTTGACTATCAAACATCAAGGGGTTTTATATCAGGGTCTTATTGAATTTCGGTAAGTCTCTGGGGTATCATACTCCTTCAAGTATTGCTAGCACCCGATATTATTTTCATTGCTAGCACCCGATATTATTTTCATTGCTAGCACCCGATATTATGTTGTTCATTGCTAGCACCCGATATGATGTTGTTCATTGCTCCTAGTGTTTTGTGCTTTCTTCATTCTTGTTCGCTGTTGTACTTCTTACGATTGATGATTCATTCTAGAAATGCATCACAAATTTAAAATTATAATATAATATACAGTGAGTAGAGCCACTATTTCGCTTTCTTGGAAGAGTTAGGAACTTTCCAATCGGAAATAATATTATCATATTATTAATTGTGGGTAAATTGAATGTTAAACTCTTGAAAATATTTTATTGATATGTTACTCTAAATGAATTTTGTCAAATTCGCACACAAATATAAAATGAATAAATACAGTCATCTTTTAGACACATACTTGTACAGAGTGTGGAAAGATTTGACAATTTTCAGTTCTTGTTTTTTCTTGAAAATGGGAAGTAAGAGGTTGAACATGATTTATCATCATTAATTTTACAAAGGAACACATAACATAGATACAATCTTGGAATGAGTACAGTTTTTCGTATCCGTTTGTCGTTGACTGTGCAGCAAGTCTGTTGTAATTATAGTAGCATTGTATGTATTGATTATCTTCACTATTGCATTGTCTCATGTTTGTTGAAAGGTTTCCTTCAAGCCTTGCAAAGCGATGCTTTGGGGTTACGGGGCACTGCTGCATGATCCAGTTACTTCTAAACTACAGCTAATAAGCTGTAGAATTCTTTTGTGAGCCCTGTTCTTGTACCCTCGTATTCCCTTGATTTGCACTGTGCAGCGTTGCAAATCTTTGAAACAGACATTGGAATGTCATTGTAAAGCAAAATTGCATTTTCGCTATGAAATGTTTTTAGTGTGGCCCAAAGGCCATGGTATAGCCATACGCATATTATTTTATGCCACTTTTGTTTGCAGTTGTTTTAACATCAGATGTTCGGAGGCTAGACAGTAATCAGGTTGCGATTTGTGTGTTTTCAGAACTTGTCGATACAAGCAAGCTTAGCTGGCTATTGTTTTCTAGACAACAAGCAGTTGTTAAGCAATGGGCACAATTTCCCTTCGACGATGTTTTGGAATCAAATCACTTTGGATCAATTTAAAAACAAATACTTGCGAAAATAGCTATAGAATTTCAGCATGACGTCAGATTAGCCATACAAGTAAGATATTTGGAGAGAGATTTATTTTGAATATTTTATTTGCTTTTTGCAAATGTTGGCTGTGAACTACAGTGGCCACAATATTGTATTTTTCTGTGGATCAAGAATGAAGTATGAACAATTTTTTTGAAGGGCAGGAGATTGCGACATAATCTTGTTGGGGTATATTTTACAGCATTGGATGTGAAGATGATTAAATTTGGTGAAATATTCTTGTTAGACCCTTTTGTCTAGATTAGAATAGGCATTTCTGTACAGACCAGTAGGGGAGGAACGTAACTGGACAAGTGGGAAGGGAGATTTTGAATATATGCTCACTGTTGGCACTCTTTCTATAGGTGTGCAAGAGCTTTCATGCTTCCAGTGACACTTGAAGATGCGCGAATCTTAATGGTGCAAGCCTGTTCTCTTCTTAAAGATTGCTGGGCCAGATGAAATTGTGGTCAGTGGTGTAGCAACACACAGGCCGACTCTCCAAAATCAAAACAATCCACAACAAAACTTTCAGCGATCGAATTCGTATGAAATAGTTCTTACAAAGAAGCGATTTACATGTAGCTGTTTTCCCATAGCCAGTAGCAAAGGTTTGAAGTCAAAAGATGACAGGTTTCAAGCTGGATGCTTTGTTTCGAATGAATCTGCTTTACGCAATGTGGTTTAACCACTGTAAACATTGCCAAGAGATCTGTTGTTTGGGACTCAGTCACCCAGTTGCTCAAACTGTTGTGTGATCTTCTTATGAACTGGTTGAGCGAGCGAGCGTGTGAAAGAGAGGCTGTGATCCGACCACAACAGTCTTTAACATCCTACCTGCTGCTGGGAAGTGCAGTCAAACTTCTAATAGCTGCCACTTTTACCACGAAGGTTAGGTGGCCGTTATTGGGAGGTGACCATTATTTAGAGTTTTACTAAAAGAGGTCTTTAAACCTTTAACCTTAAAACCTGACATAGTAAGAATATTTCTTGAGAGCAGGTGTAAAGTCAAGCATTTTTATGCAAAGTAATCAGTGTTTGAGCACCAAACTTATGCTTTAGCTCTAGATTTTTGCGTAAAATAAGATTATTTTAGACAAAAAGTGGAACCAATATTTGAGTGGCCGCTTTTAGAGGGGAATTTCCTTTATTTTGTTCATGTGGGACAGCACCTGGTGGCCGCTAAACGTTATGGGGAGGCGGTGGCTTTTCAGAGGTTCTCTATATAAGAAAATGTATGGGAAGAATTTAGGACTGAAAGTTAGTGGCCGTTACCAACAGAGGGCCGCTACTCACAGGGGAGCGCTAGAGGTTTGACTGTATTCACAATAAATTCCATCCTGAGAAACCTCTATCTAATTGGAAATGGATGAACTTGATACATTGTATACGTAGCTTGAGTAAGTTCCTTTTGTGATGACGTGTAAGTGACTTTTCAGATACTGCAGTAATGGTCAGAACAGGTTTTCCTCTGCGTTTGTATGGCTAAGGCAGATAATATGAGATAGTGAGCCAGACTGATCTAGTGAGTATGAAATGATACCAAAATTTAAACCTATTCTTCACGGGCTATTTTATGTACGTTGGCTTCACGGGGGGAAGGGGGGGGGTGGAATTGTAAAAACTACCCCCCTTGTTAAATCTAAACCAGAGCAGGTATGAAGTTGAAACTTGGACTGAATATAGGCCTTGGTATGTAGTTTCTAAAAATAGAAGAAAATATACTCTAGTCAGCACGTTTTTTGATGACGTCAGCATTTTTTCCACAAAAATTGGGGAAAATCGGACAAAGTTTGGCCAGCGATAAAATCGGAACCAAAATAGATTAGGTACTATGCAATAGCTTGTTAGTATCCTTATTTACAGGGCTTTCAAGAAATGGGAATTTCCGCTGCTCAGCTCCAGTCACATGTAAGAAAAGTTCAATAACTTTGGAACAGAGCATGGTATGTGGCTGAAACTTGGCCGAAAGATGCAAATATACATTTCAATCACTGAAAAAAATTGCCAGGCCTTCGGGGGGGGGGGGGGGGGGGGAAAATTACCCCCC
>JAOBRC010648452.1:0-10697 GCA_027575255.1 Scolionema suvaense
GCTCATTTTGGTGCGGGACCCAAAAATGGAGTTACGGTTTGGACAAAGGAGACAAATGAACACAAAATACGCAAATTCAAGAAGAAACTGGATTGTAGGATAACTCATTTTGTTTACGTAACTTCAAACTATGTAATATTTGCTTCGTGCGACGATCTCACCTTACGTGTGTTCAGCGGCAATTTCCACGAGCATTGCCGGTTACAGCTACAGTATTCGATACTGTCAATGCTATACGATGAGGCATCAGGCACAATAATTACCGGTACCGTAGGTTTCGTCCAGCAATGGAAGGTGAATACCTGTCTGCACAAACCACCGAATCTGTTGCAAGAAATCAAGTTAGAGGACATCCATTCTGGGATCACTCCATGGATCAGTTTTCTGCACCACGCTCACAGTATAAAACAAATCATTGCATTGACTGGAACAGCCATATTCTTCCTCGATGATGTTTCTCTTAAAGTTCTGGCAGTGCTAGAGAATCGGCACGACTTCCCATTAACGACTTGTGTCACCTATATTCCTCGTCAGTATCTGATTACAGGTAAGTTTGAAAATCAGCCTTTTTATTTTGTTTATATTACTTACTATAACAGAATTTCGTGTCAAAATCCCCTGTTTGGTACTTGCAAGTACTTCTTTCCAACCTTTTTGTCATTTGAGCGAACAGTGATACCCTATGGTAGATAAATAACGCAAATACGTCATAATTGGCAAACGAAAATAAAATTTCCAAAGATTAGAAGCCATATATCTTCGGAACAACACAAGCCTGCAGAGCGTAAGTTTCATAATCATTCGTCAATCCCCACACAACAATCAATCTATCGTTTTCTTTCCAATTCAGGCTCAAAAGAGGGTGTGATCAAGGTTTGGAATATGAGCATGAATCGGTACCCTTACGTGGATACGTTCTATGGTCACACGAAGAGAATTCTCTCGCTTTTGATTCATCCAGTGGAAGCAATTCTTGTTTCGTTGGCGGATGATTCAACGATCAGAATGTGGAGACTGGAAACGTTTCAGGTACGACCATGAAAGTACATTTTCTGTATCAAGGCTTTCATGATACGCCACATATGGCAGTCATATTCTGCCAAGTTACATTACAATGCCATTGGATTGTGCTTTAATTTTCCGTCTCTATTGTTGCAAGACAGTGGATGTGTTGCACAGGCTCATTCACAAAAAAGTCTAATACAAATCTAAGTGCAATGCATGATGGGATAAAAAATAGTGGTAAAAGTTATTTACTGAGTAGCAAAATAACATGATCTTGACTCGTTTACCACAAGAACTTCGTTTGAACTCCTGTTTTTCAATTTTCTGGAACTAGAAAGGAAGATCGAGAGCTTTGAAGTGTAGCACGAAGAATCCAAATCCTTAACCTTAGCTCTCTCATCATCCATTCCAGGAAACGTATCGATTAGATCTACTGGAACCGGTCACTGGAATGTATTTGAATACAAGAGAGATGTGCTGCACGTCTAAACATTGCCTGCACTTGTATGATGTCAATTCGTTTCATTCACTCTTTTC
Source organism: Scolionema suvaense (assembly GCA_027575255.1). Lineage (NCBI taxonomy): Eukaryota > Metazoa > Cnidaria > Hydrozoa > Limnomedusae > Olindiidae > Scolionema > Scolionema suvaense. Next base: position 1,543 of record JAOBRC010648452.1, read on the forward strand.
GCTGATTGGATCGAAAGCTGTCAACATCAAAAGAAATCGCTCATTCGAGAAACCCTCTAGAATAATCATCATGGGCGAAGATGGTGGAATGCGTATTGTATCTCCGTTGCATGGCAACATGCTGACGATGGTGTTTCCAATAGTAACACATCGAGTTGTGCAAGTGGAGCATGATCCTATAGAGGAGGCAGTTTTCGTTCTTGTCGAAGGAGGTCACGTGATGATTTTTTCCAGCAAGACGAATCCTTGCAGGTAGGATGTGACGGGTTTCGTTACTGGATAAGATAATAATACGCTGTGAAAACAAAAGCGTGAAAACCAATTACTCAATACTATTCTGTACTTGCAGAGCCTACACCTTTACCTATGAGGTCCTTAAATCAACTGTTTCTCTGCCTCATCATTCCAAACCTCCCTTTTTTTTCAATATTTTTCAGTTTTTATTCTACCCAAGGCTCTAAATCTAACTATATATGGCGAAACTTTAGTAGTTAGTACACCCTGAGTTCTCCCCCCATATTTAAAGAACGTACCATTTTAATTTGATGCTCTCTACTTAGCACCAGTCAAGTCAACTGATTTGCGAATACCGTATTCTGCACGGGATCGTATTGACTTTGCACATACGGGAGGGTTGACTCCGGCCCTTGGATGGCTATAGCTAGGACCACCAAACTTGGTATGATAATAGACTAACGTGTAATGAACAACTTTACGTCATCAAAATTTAGTTAACCTCCCTAATTATCATCATAATTAACACAATTAATACTACGTACTTAATTATTCAAAATTACAAAAGCTTGCATAATTAACTATTTTAACGGGATTTTGCCTCTGTTAAATTCCAATGGATTCTCAATGACTAAAAGTAGCCTATAAGTTCCAAAACGTGTTCATTTTCAGCTATTTTACGGAATTAATGTATAAAAATGGATAAAAAACGTAGCCACATGTCATGTGACAGCAGGCCAATATCTCAGGAAAGCGAGGACAAAATTTCATCATATTTGGATGGGATATGCATAACCTCTCATCAGTTGAAGCCTCCAAATAGGAAGTTGCTTAACTTTGCTATTATTGAGATATTTTACGAAAGTGTGAACGGGGGGGCGGGGGGTAGTCGTCGGGTGGCAGCGGGGCGGAACCATCCCCTGTCCCCAAACCGAGGGTTAAGGGTGTACAAGATACTTTAAGGTCAGAAACTTTCGCGGGAAGAAACGTGCCATTCCCAGATATGACACGCGGTCCACAGCATAACTGCTATGGCCCTGCAGTTTCTCACCTAAAACAAAAACGTAATGAACAGATTTTGAAATATTCTTAAAAGCCCTAAAAATGACCATTTTGGGGCATAAATTGCCACCTGTCCGGCTCCATCACATTTCCTAAATTACGGATTGTCACCTTCACACCAAATTTCAGAAAAATTCATTGAGTGGATTTCTGGGAAAATGCGTTCGTGACGGAAGGAGAGGCGGGCGACCTCGTTTTTACTCTTCCGCTAAAGCGGGAGTCCAAAAAGTGAAATCGTAAAAATCGTGATCGTTATGCAAGACTGCGATCTTCAGATCATATCATTCATGTCATGACATGTGACTCGCTTTTTCGAGGGAAATGAGGTAAAATGAAGAACCTCAACCATACACCAGAAGAAGGAAAACCAAACTGAATACAATTAGACTTTCCACAACTTAGTGGACTAAGCAAGACACATGAGTCTATATATAAACAGAAAATGTGCATTAATTTTGCTCTCTTACAGGACGGTGTTGTTGTGGCGAGCAGTGAGTCTGGATGATCAAGTCATTTGTTTGCAGCAACTTTATTTCTATCTGGGAGAGGAAAGATGTTTCGTCTCTCTGCTACTCGGAGCGCATGCTGACGGTAGATTGGCGCAACTCAGACAGGCAAATGGTGAGATCCAGTTCTTGATTGATTTGACGATAGCAGTCTAATACCACTGAAGAACATTGTGTTTTACAATGCAACTGGCATACTTGAGACAACCAACTTCGTACAAAACGTGCTACCTTAAGGGGATTTTCTTTTGCGTGGATTAATTTTTGTGAGTTTTGCAAATTTTTATCAATTTTTAAAATTAAATCCACGCAAAATTTATCAAAATGATGTCATAAGCTGACCAAAAGCAAAAACAGCTGATGTTTCGATCATTAATTGATAACAATTTGCTCGGACTCATTCTTTCTCTACATGCGCATGTCAATAACCTCCTCTATGCCTTTCGTTGATGCTCATTCGCTGAATTACTTCCATGCAGTTGCTCTGCAAATCTTTGATTCGCAAAAATAAGTCCACGCAAAACGCCTCAAAAATTGGACACGCAAAAATAAGTCCACGAAAAATTTATCCCCTTAAGGTAGTATGCTATGTTCAAATATCAGGAACAAAACACACGAAAAATCTACCTGTATTGTTATAAATTTGTACCGTTACCGGCGAAGACTTAAAGGGATCCTCCGGCAAAAATATAAATAAAAGTTAAACTACTTACCATCACATGAATATCAGAAAAACGTTCCCATTTCCACGTTCTTATTGCGCTATATCCATAAAATCAAATTTTTAGTAGCCAAGCTTCCCTGAGCTTCCCTTTCATTGGCAAAGAAGCTTCGCAAAATCGCGACGTCAGTATGGGAGTAAATCAAAATGGTAGCTGCGGTAAAATTCCACGTTAATCTGAAATAGTCTGCGCATTGTAAAACTGAATACGAACTTCTTTACACGTAGTTGATAAAACTTTCAAAACATCCTGCTCCGAACATCATAGTTCTTGCGCCAGCAGAAAACCATGTAGAATACGTCTGGAGTTGTCTAGCGTGGCTTTATACAAGCAGACTATCACCAAAGTGCTGAGCACTACAGTGGTTGACTTTCTATATCGTTTAACAGTTATCTGTATTTGAATTGCAATCGTTTCTCAAACTTCCTTCTCCATCATCACTTCTACGCTCAAGTTCAGTGTCCGCGAAAAACATTCATTCATTTTCATCCTTCAAGTTTAGGATTCCCGCTTTCCCGCAATTACACAACGGAGAGTTCATAGCCTTCCGAAAAAGAGTGTAGAAAGTCCTAAAAAAACGAACCAGCGTGCTCATTATTGAACCAGTTTACGTGTGTATGTATCAATTTCAAATAATGATTCCCCGAGTTACATAATTTCCCACAGAAATGATTGTTCGGAGTAGCAATCAAGCAGAAAATTGTATTGCTGAAAACAACAAAGTTACAGCTGAATGGCTTCGACTGGGAATTACCATCGAACCAGCTGCGTTGCATGACACGTTGCTATTCAGTTTCAGTTTGACTGGAGGGGAAATGGTGCTCTTTGTTCTTGCAAGCTGTTGCAAGTGGTGTCTTAAACGTTCTTGAACAAGTCGAAGAGCGACTGCGGCTTGCTGTTCTATTGTGATCTTCGATTCCTGAACAGCGATGAGGCATGCTTGCTCCCATATTGACGTAAGTGCATTAATTAGCATACATAATTTGGTCCACCATTGCTGAATTGCAGTCGCGAATATCCTCTCCATGCCCATATTTTTAGTATTTTTCATTGAACTTAGCACGATTTTTGCCGGAGGATCCCTTTAAGAAGCGGCTTCGACAAGAAAACATTCTGAACGCAACATTGCTATAAAAATTCTAACCACATGGCGTTAAAAGTTTCCAGCTAAACTTGGAACAAAACAACGTTGTGGATACGTACCTTCCCAAAGAAGGGATTGCTTAACGAGCGACATCTAGAAACATTCCAAATCAACATTGTAATATGATACGTCCAATTCAAAACCCATTCCAAATGCAATTTCTTTTTGTGCAGATTTTCATATGCAACAAGCCACGCCCAATCGTGGTCTCATAAAAGCCATCCGCTCACAGGACTCCGTTGAAGATGAGCTCATTCGGTTCGTAACTCTGGATAATGAGAAGTTCGTCATCTTGTGGAAATTCACGTACAAAAAAGAAAAGCGTCTTCTGATTCCAACAATCTTGCAAGATATCGGTCTAGATACAATGCCATCTTCGTTGGACGTCTCAGGAATGTGTGTAGCGGTTGCCTGTGGCCGTGTCCTCACAATGTATAAATTTAATGTCAAGTGCCATGGCCGCCTAGCGTGTCAAGTACTACATCACAGCAAGGACGAGATGCATCAACAGCCAATCACCAGCGTAAGTACGGACCAGCGACAGTTAAATCTAAAACTTTTTTACTTGTCCTTCCTAGGAATTTTACAACGTTGACCTATGTTATGGCACACGTTTGGGCTACAAGTTGTCCATTTTGTGGCAAATCATGTTGCAACTTTGGTCGTTGGAATTACAGTGAGATAAAGATTTCAGTGAGTTCATTAGTATGGTTTGTACCACCTAAAATGTCGTCACCGGCATATTTTTATTTTTCGTGCAGATGTCAAGTTGTTCATTGCTGAATGTCTTTGCAACAGCATCAGCGGATGGCAGCGTCAAGATTTGGAACAACGACAATCAAGTGATCAGAGAGCTCAGTTTCGACCATACACTATCAGGGATAAGCTTTGCAAACGATCGTGGAGATATAGTAGTTGGATTTCAGAATAACCTCCATCATGTGTCAGTAACAGAGTATCTTCCTTCTGCTTACATGGCACGGTTGCTCGAGAAGAAATTCCGAGATGATGTAGTGGAATTCTGTCTTCCGTTTGATCCGCTGTTAAAGTTTTGGTATGATGCAGCATGGGTTGAAATTATCTCCATGAAACAAAGTGCAAAGTACGACATCACAGCCACCAAGGTTGATGTACCTGCCATGGTAAGATTGACGTTGAGCAACTGTTCTGCGGATATGTAGTCAAGATACATTCTGCCCTTAGAGCATACGGCTGTGTAAGATCTCAAGTATGGTCAATCCCCAGCATTTGCATACACACGCCTGGCCATCGTCATGCCAAAACAAAAATATATAATATCATGATACTCAAAATCATTCACGTTATTTCATCTCGGCGCAAGGCTATTTGTTGTGGCTACATTCAATAGATCAGGGAGAAAGTGCGAGATCATCGGTCATGTTGCTGTGTCACTAGCCGTGTAGAAGATAGGAGGGACGAAAGTGGAACAGCGCCGCACAAAGCATTTCGCAGGACTGAAAAATAGTTTTAAAGACTCCAAAGTCCAGCCTAGCCACAAAGAGCTTAAAATAAAAAGTACCAAAATTCTAGCATAGTAGTAGGCAAAGAAACATTGAAAGCAATTTTTCTGCAACATAGGCACAGATGAATACATCCCCCACGCCCACATCCATCTAGCAGTGCACACCCTTCTGCAACATAGGCACAGATGAATGCATCCCCCACTCACACACCCATCTAGCAGCGCACACACTTCTGAAACACAGTAATAAAGTATCGTGTAGTCAGATGCTTTCAAACCTAGTGAACATAAAGTAATGCTACAGTCATACATTCAAGCTAGTGAAGGTAAAGCATGAAACACTATCTCCTCTAAACAAGAGATGTCTTTCAACAGCTTATATGTTTCGTCTGATTAGCATATCCCTTACAAGTTGGTATCCCAGTTGGTATGGAAACCAGAAACTGTTGAATACAAAGTAGACTGTGCAGCCAGTACATGCACTGCAAGCCGTGATCAAATGAAGTAGTACGGATGGAAGAATACGTCTAAATTATGAATATTAATTTATTCCAACGTCAGTTTAAATATGACCGATATACACAGTAATGCATAGTAATTATTCTCAACGCTGACTCAGATCTGCTAAAAGGAATAACGTTTCGCAAGTATGTAACTCCTCGATTTTTTTGATAGGTAATTCATTGGAGATTGTTTCGTTTTGTCTTGTTTTACTTTGCCTTCATTTCCACGAAAAATTAAGTTGTTTTGATTCACGAGTGAATTTCTTTCACATTCTCACAAAATAAAACTAAAAAAACCGTGAAATTGCGCACTCTTCAATGCATGATGTGGTTAATGTTTAGATCAAGCGGAGAGGAACAATATGGGCACACGGTGTTCCAGGAATGAACGTGGCTGCACTATTAAATGCCGACAGTGGAGCAACTTCTCCTGATGTAGAAGGCAAAGATAGACTGCTTAAAGTAAGACCAGACAGAAAGCGACGCATGAGTCTTATTGCAGAATTACCAGGAATTTTTGGTTATCTGGCATCTCCAGACCGGAAAATGGACGAAATTTTATCAGAAAGCGATATTGAGGTACGTTTTGTACTGCGTGATGATACAAATACTCCTGGAACAACATCTATAAGCCTCAAAATTGTTCAAAAAGTGCAAAAAATATGCTTCTTATCATTATTTTTGTTTTTATGAGTGTCAGACAGATTTTGTTTGAACGAATATTGGATCCAATTCAGAGGTACGAATTTGAGAAAACTGTACTATAGTTTTAGGACCTAATTATGTAACATGAAATACGAAGTAGAACTCATCAACTAACTAGCTCAGGTCCTTTTCCCCATCCAGCAACTTGATGTTGATGTTGAAGGAGATACCAACCTGAGTGCACCATTCCACGAAGACCAGGAGGACGACGCTCCTCCACCACTGAAAAAATTCTGGCCATGTGCACCGGATGGATTTATCCCAAATTCCGTTATTCGCACAACTGTAGCACCACCACCTCCCAAACTTCTTCCTCCATCCCAGCAGCAGAAGAAATGGCGCCCAAGAAAACCATGGGAGACTGAAAGTTTGGAGTTTTCTACGACAAGCTTTTTTGATGACGAAGGTGAGAGTTCAGAAATTTTAAAAAGTAGACCAGATCGATCTCCCCCCTGACCCATTAAACTTCTACTAGAGAAAATTAAGCCTCAAATCCTTGACAAGTTGAGAAAAGGTAAACAGCAACCCCAGACGAGACCCAAGGCTGTAAAGCAAACCGCATATCTATGAATGACGGCAGTAAGTGGGAGGAGTCCATCACATCCTATTAGCGAAGAATTGGCAGAGATTTCCGGCCGTCGGAATCAGAAGTGAAGTATATATACTTGCTTTCAAAAATATCAGAATAAGAGCACATCCATCCTCAAATCTAAGAAACGCACGGATCTAACCAACGTTTCTGTAACTTGATACAAGAACACTGTCGTTTTTCAGAGCGTGCACACAAATCAGAAAAAAACGACCAGACAGATGCGTAAGAGACAACCCTAGCCTAGACCATGATACTCTGAAATGAACGAACTGAATATCTGTACTGTTTGCCCCTAATCCCATATCAATCAGTAAGCGTAATGTTGCAATCCCTAAAAAATTGTGAAAGCAAACATATCCAGCGAACCACTGTAGTCTACTCATTTCCCATTGATAATTTTTCGTTGAAAAAGGATTCAAAACATCGGGAAACTTCCATGCCAATAGCAACAGCATGAGTTGAGTGATGTTTTACAAAGATGAAATAGGTAATGTATCCATACGAAGATGAAATAGGTAGTGTATCCATACGAAAATGGAATAGGTAATGTATGCATACGAAGATGAAATAGGTAATGTATCCATACGAAGATGAAATTGGTAATGTATCCATACGAAGATGAAATAGGTAATGTATGCATACGAAGATGAAATAGGTAATGTATCCATACGAAAATGAAATAGGTAATGTATGCATACGAAGATGAAATAGGTAATGTATGCATACGAAGATGAAATAGGTAGTGTATCCATATGAAGATGAAATAGGTAGTGTATCCACAAGAAGATGAAATAGGTAATGTATCCATACGAAGATGAGATAGCTAGTGCATCCATACGAAGATGAAATAGGTAATGTATCTATACGAAGATGAAATAGGTAATGTATGCATACGAAGATGAAATAGGTAATGTATCCATACGAAGATGGAGTAGGTAATGTATCCATACGAAGGTGAAATAGGTAATGTATCCATACGAAGGTGAAATAGGTAATGTATCCATACGAAGATGAAATAGGTAGTGTATCCATATGAAGATGAAATAGATAGTGTATCCACACGAAGGTGAAATAGGTAGTGTATGCATACAAAACACCATTCTGCTCCATACGCTATTAAAGGAGGGTCACCCTACCCCACCCCTAACCACTCCTACCCCACCCCTACTCCATCCCTAATAATGTACGATTCTGCTCCGCACCTGGCTCTATTTCACTATATGCCACAAAGGAAGTTTTCAGGCAGGAAAAATCCCTTAGTGCATAGGATTTCTTGCACATTTCTGTGCATGCGCTGCTTGTTTTTCACTTAGATTTGTATGACACAAGTCGAACATGGTGTTCGGATGAAGAGGAAGAGGAAAATGACGAGGATGATAGAGAATACGAGTATGTGCCTGTCCAGAAAGAAAAACGAGAAGTGAAACCAAAGCAAGCACAAAAACAGAAGCCAGTCAGTAAAACAACTCCCACCACAGAGTAAGGAATATTTCTATATTGACATGAAATTTGAACTGAACTTATCAGAGATCAACCTTAAGGGGTTGCAATAAGTAGAGGGGGGAAGGGAAATTAAGGGGGTCATAGAACAGTACATTTTGATGTTTTACTGACATTTTAACGCAAAGCGTTTACATACACTCGTAGAGCACAAAAACTAGAGTACCCTACAAAATATAAAGGTGTGAAATGCCAAATTATTTCATTTTTGCTGGCTTTCACGAATCTGCCATAAGATTAAGACGTATTAAGAATGTAGTCTGCATCTTCCGTTGGCCATAAGAATTGAGACATCAGATTTGTTCACACAGTAATCAAGGTTCTATCACGGTTTTGGAAGATTAGATATGGACAAAGTAGACGCCAAAAAGCAGACACTATACTTATTAAAACTACACGGAAATGTAAAGAAGACTCTCTGGTACTACAAATCAATGTGTCTGGCATGGATCATGGACTATGCCTTCATTGAAATTGTATTGCACATGACAAATAAAATGTTGGAAAAGCACCATGAAGTACAGAAATATGTTTCTTCGCATTGCATCAAGCAGTGCACAATTTACACATAAGGCCTCATATATTCTAGTACTGCAAAGAAAAGTAACATAAAAAAGAAGACACTCCCACCTCCAAAGCCAGAAGTGGTGAAGATAGAAGACAAACCAACCAAGACAATTCGATTCAAAGATGAAGAGCCAAAA
>JAOBRC010648563.1:0-10696 GCA_027575255.1 Scolionema suvaense
TATTAACACTCTGCCTCAAAATCAACATGTGTTGTTACGTCATTCAATACACCTCGGTGTTATGTGATTTTCTTCCCCTACCCGATGTTTACTGTATAATCCTTTGCATGTAAAAATCAATCTCGCAAGGAAAGCTTAGAAATGATGACGTGCTGCGAACTGCATGCTAAAGATAACTCTGATCCTTTGTAATGTTTTAGTAGCATGAAGGCCAGTTGCACATTACTGTACAGCTTGGTGTATTTTGGAGGGCTGTGATTCGCACCACCATTTATTGGTAAATGTGGCTAAGAAAGAGAAACATTTTGCATTTTAGTCACTTCTGTGCCTAGAATTTTTCACAGAATGATATCTAATCAAAAAAAAATTATGAACGCATTGTAGACCTTGCTTTGTTTAGTAAAAATAAAAAGTGATTAGCTTGGCTGCACTTTTGTAGATATTTGAACTTGTATCTGCGTTGTCTTGATGGCGTTTGGGAAACTCTGATCTGGATATAATGGAACAATTGCTACCTTTCTACTTTGTAGCACATCTTCTGACGTTTGGATCTTCAGTTCGATGAACTGCCATAAAGCCAACCCCATTTTGAATTCGCTAACGTAACTCCACACGTCACAATTTGATCCTGTAAGCTGGTTCAAACAGCATCCGTGCTATCTGAGAAGAATTTGCTTTTTGTTTTCCGACAGCCATAAAAAAGTAGACTGTGAGGCCTATGGTCTAATAAGTTATTGTTTATATACAGTGGATGTTGTTAAGCCTATTCCGTATGGGGGGGGAATTCCGTCCGTTCTCGGGTTTTCGGAAAATATCGCAAAACGGCAAAAGCGTACGACTTGTTTTTTAGGCTTTTAGTTCTAGGAGTTTATGCATATCCTGGCGAAATTTGGTCCAATTTGGTTCTCCCATTCATGAGATATCAGCCTTTTGTCACGTGACATGCGACTAATTTTCTCCATTTTCAACACATAAACTCCATGAAATAGCTGAAAATGCAGGGACGTTATTTCTGTTCAAATACTGAGGGGACTTTCAGATGTATTCTCGTGGCGAAAAAAAACCCAATAAAATGCACCTATGCAGAGGGTGTCAACTGAGTAAGGCATTTTTCACCACATTGTCACGTGTTTGTCACCAGAGCAGTAGTTTTATTGCAAAATTTTAGCGATTGAAAAATATTGGGGGGCTTGAGCCCCCTCTGCCCCCCGACAAATTACGTCCCTGAAATGAAAAAGTTTGGGGGACTTTAAGCCTACTTTAAGTCGTTTAGGGCCCGTTGGAATGTAGCACAAGCAAAGTCGCGCTAATGTAATTGATTGTACAAATTTTTTAAATATTTCATAATTAGGCACCCCCCACTAATTATGATGACGTCAATGAATAGTCAATGAGGCTGCATAAATCATGATGACGTCAAATTGTTTATTACATGTTGATCTATCACCATACCAAGTTTTGTGGTCATAGCTTTAGCCAATCCGGAATTCCAAGGAGGGGGGTGGGGGGCGGAATCACCCCCCCCCACTCCATACGTACGAAGGTCAAAATGACCCCATGTGGAATAGAGTTAAGAATTAAAAGACTTTCATAAAATAACAAGATGACAGCTAGCAAGAGAAAATACTCGTAGACAGAAAATTGAACCCAATATCGAGTGCTATAATTATTCAGGTTCTGATCTCCAAACATTCTGGTCTCCAAACATGTTTATAATACCTGCCCACTAAATTTCCATTGTGAAGTAAGCAGGTAGGAGCGTAGGTACACTACATACTATTCCCACGATGCCTTTTTTATTTCCTACCTGTTAGATGAATGCTTGCTTTGTATTTTAGCTCCAATAGAAGCTCCTGTGCTACGTGTTTCTGATTATTACTCTTTCATTGAGCTAACTCTGAATTGGGATCCTCTTGCCTATGACGATGCAAGAGGAACTGTGCTTAAGTACAACATCATATACTGGGATGTTGAAATTGAAGGGGTGCCACTGATTGATTTGGAATATGATATCAAGAGTGTTTGGGTTGATGAGCCTACACGTAGGACTGTATTATCAAATCTTAAACCTTACACAAAGTATGCCATGGTAATTGCCGCTACTACTATCGCTGGTGTTGGTGTTTACTCACAACCAGTTTATGGAGGTAAGTATTGCTCTTGGCACTTCTATTGCAAATACTGCTTCTTTCTGCATTGTTAGGGCATAGCACGATTATACAAATACAATAAAAAAGTGCATCATTTTCGCGCAAGCTTGAAGGTTGTTTCCTTGACTAATGCTTTCTTCTCAACACATTTGAGGCTTTCGTGCAATGTTCTCATTAGGTATGTGTTTACGTGAAGAGTTCTGCTGACATACGTCCTTTAAATCGATAATTCAAATTTTGAGTAATGTCTTTTGTGTTGATGGCCATGATGATCAATGATTGTGCACTTTGCTCTTGCATCCAAATTTCTTCATTCACCTATTAGCTCAGAGGAACAAGCAGGAACCTGCCCCAGTGTGATGTGGGATAAATTTTCTTTTAATCGTGAAAATTCAAATTTCCTCATGCTACCATTGTCTCAGACGAATCCATTGATTACAAAGACAATATAACAGTGACAAGCACGAAAGCGAGTATTGTTGAAATACGTGTCAAGCATTCACGACCCTCAAAACATTATTTGATCATCTAGGTTATGGCGTTTCCCATTCCAGAAACTGGTCTCCATACAGCCATAACAATCCTGACCAGGTAGTGTCAAGAGCAGTTTTGGGTGGATGTCAGCATGTTTTTTTTAGTTTTCTTCTCCTGAAGATGCTGTTGATTCTGCATGTGTTGCACGATTAATGTCAAGTGTTTCAAGACAGTTTCTAGTAGTTCGTGCTTGTGGACTGAATTATACTCCTTTTGTTTTCTAAGTTACCTGAAAGGTGAAAAATCCTAAGTCGAGCCTGAAGCAGGTCCTGCTACGTCCTGCTGATGCTATGCCCGAAGTTTGGCAAAGTAATAATTTTTCGAAAGTTACAAATGGTAAGTTGCTCAAGCATAGTCGATCCATCTGCCGCGATTTGTGGTTAACATTACTTGTAGACATACTTTAGTTTGTTTGTAGTATGAAAGAAACATGGCCGAAACGTGGATGCACGCCAATTATTTCGAACATGATTTTAGGTCTATGTATTTCTGTAATTCGCAAGGACAAAAACATACTTTTACCTGCAGTACTCTGCATCCTTTAGTATATTATTGTGTCTTGCGTCTATGTGGTGGTTCTCAAAGTATTATGTTTCGTTGGAACTTATAATTCAGTATAATTCATTCTTGTGACACGATATTATCGGCATGCATTTTCAGAGACATGCCGGTGCATCAGGCGATTGACGTCCAGCTATCAGTCACTACCTCCATATCTGGAACTGCAACCACCAGGTCCTCCATCTGGTTTGCTGGCAACCATCTTTGAAGATGCTGTAAGAATTTGTTGTGACTCTTGCACTAATGGGCATGGACTATCATACTTGGATTTCTCAATGGATGCTAGTGGTCTGCCCGCTGAAAAAATGTCCCGTTCTGGTTTGAAGCTTGCTATTTTGAATGGAACTAACATGAATTTTCCGGTTCACACACTGACATCAGACGCATATTATGAAACAGAGGATGCGCCATTTATACCATTAGTGCGGTCTCCAGGACTGGCTATATTTTCTGCTCGAGCAGATTACGCTGAAGAGGCTGCTAGTGTGGTGTTTTATGCCATAAAGAAGCCAAAATTTTTTTACGTTCTAGTGATTTTGCTGGTGGTTGCCGGTGGAATGATGATTTGGTGCTTGGTAAGTTTCACAAATCTGATTTACGGCTGTTCCCATGGACTTTGCATGTACCACAGAATGTTTTGGTCCAACTCTTCCTTTCTTTGCTGTCAGTGTATGTTCACTGCTTTTCAGAAGTCCTAGATTGATAACAGAACAGCTTTGTTTTACTGCAACTCCGTTCATGGCTCTCATAGCTTCCTTTTAAAAGTTCTATTTGATATTCGAAATAATTGATATTGACTTTAATTGGATTTTATAAAGGTTTGCTTACAGCGTGAATATGCGATAGATTGTTGAAGTAGAAATAAAAGACCTTTTGTAATCCTCGTATGCCTGTGAATAATGCTCTCCAAGTTCCAGACAGAAATGTTGGGGATAAGGTTGATCATGCCGGTCATTTGTCAGCCATTAAGAGATGATTGTGATGTTTGCAGGACTGCTTGGTGAATATGAACAAAAAATACTTATGTAAAACTTTTTCTGTTTAAGTTTTGTTTTCATCAGTCATTTTGCTTTAAAGTCTACTATTCTAAGTTTATACCAGACATCAGAAGGGAGTACAAATTGAGCATGCGAGGCAATTTTGTCAGGCGTAAAGGATGTTATGCCGGACATTTGGGCAATTTCCAGAGGTCATACCTGAAAAATGATCTGTGTTCGGCACTATTACATGCTTGCCTCAGCTGATATCACAGATGGAACATTCTCAAACTTTGCTATAGAGCTGTCAATCACACACCGAAACAAATTCTGGCTTTGCCTCGAATTCTAATTAATCGCAAGTATCTCACTCCCTTGCTTTCCAGGCGCAGAAATAGGTTACTATCTCACAGGCACACGTGCCGATAGTGTTAGTTTGCTTTGGTTTGACGAATATACAGTCCATCTTTAAGTATCAATATATTTACCTTTGGGCTACCGTAGAGCTTCTGAATCATGCAAAAAATCACATTTTACGATTCAGCTTAAAAAGTGAGTGCCTCAGATAAAGTCTCTTGCGTTATTGTTTGCTGTTATCGCCTGCGTCAGTAATACAATATGTGCACTACCACAGGTAAGCAACGGGTATAAATCGCTGCAGCTATGATCACTATCAGCAGTGTTGCACAAAAATTGTTCCAAGTGTATATAAAGTTACGTGATTCCACAAAAACTGGCGAGTCTTATGAAGTGCTGTGTATATGTCCAGCCATCTTTTCTGTTTGTCACCAAGCCCCTTTTCCGGGATCGCTTCCAGGATAGCTCTGTTCATTACGTATCATTCCAAAAAAATTTTGTGACGTACTGGGGCTATGGCATGAATTTGCATTTGGTTCAAGAAATGACTATATTAGTCTTTTTTGGAGTGATTTTTTGGTCTGTTCATTGTGCTTTTGTATTATGGACCATGAATTGTTTTCTGTGTAGGAAAGCTTTTTTGGCTTTGGAGCTGTTTTACATTTAAAGCCTCCTTTTTTGGTGCTTTGCAGAATATTGCAAGATCTGTGAGTCACGCTTTTGTTATAAGCATGTTATAAGCATGCTGCTTAGATGTTTCTTAATTCACAGGGAATCTGAACGTCATGTTTTTGTTGACATGTGTCTTATAAGAAAAACATGTATGAAGAAATTGATAGCACTTTAACACCAAAAGTAGTTGTGCTAAAAATTGTGTGTTAACATCTTTTGCTGTTCTTGGTGTCATTTTTTTTTATTATTATTATTTTGCGTCAGTCTAATGCATATTCAAAACTTAAGAATTACTTTCTGATTTCTTTTCTAGCAATGTTGTCGAAATCAGAAACATTTTTCAAGAAACACAAAACGTGGTATCGGATCTGGTATTTGGTGGAGTTCTATCACGTTCCACAGAGTAGGGTAAGTAAGCTATGTGTTTCTGTCTGATATTAGTCGCCGCATCAATACTGCGACAGGAATGGTTAATTTTTCTCCGAAGGATGAGAATTTTTATCAGTGAAAAACATTGATTATACAAAATGGTGCTAAAGTATTGCTGGGAAGAACATGAGAAGTTTTTTCATTGTTGAAACGTTGGATTTCAGTGATTTAGCAATTTCCCTCACCGAACCATCTCAACTTTTCTAACTCAACACCTAAGTGGCATGAGAATTTGCTTATTATATTACATTGAACAAAAGCTCTCGGCTAACTTGACCCTACCTTCATCGACCTTTTCTTACTTACCATTTTTTCCGCGCGGCTGGGTTGAACGTGTAACAGCTGTAGTACAGCTAACAAGATATCTTGTTGAACTGTAACTACCAAGCTATTCACTGTTCTACGCCTGGAGAAACATATTTTTTTTTTCTGAGTGACATCTTTGCCTGTACTGTTTTTTGTTTTTTTTTCATTCTTTATCAGGAAGTTGAGGGTTTCAGGCCGTTCGACATTCATGATTATATTTATATTATACGATTCACATGTTACACGTCATATGTTGGTGTATGAACATCTGAAATAATAGAATGAAAGTATAGTTCATTGATCCATATTTCGGTATTTGGTATAATCAATTATTATGATCACGGTTCATGTTGAAAGTATTTAGATTTTTGCTTCTCTCATTTCTTGTCTTGTTTTGAGAACAAGAATCCTCTAAGAATAAATTTTTGTCAAAAATACCTTGTCGTAGAGGCTAAAAGAAATAGAAAAGGAAGCTTTGTGTGATATGATATAATGGGTTTTGTTTTATTGTAGATATGGTGACCTGGTCGTTAAAGGCTTTTGCGGAAGATGTTTTACAGTTGTTTTTGTGCTGATTGCTTTAGCTGTATGGATGGCTTTCTTCGCTGCATTGGTTTCTCAGTATCTTGGATACGCCTTTCATGCCTCTAAAGGCGATTTGTACAATAAAAAGGTACATTCGTTTTTATTGTTTGTACTGTTTTCAGTGTTGCAGGTATGCAGTGCATTGTTATGCTGTCTCGTTTCATTGCTGTCCTTGGTACTTTCTTGTTTGCACTCTGTTGTTACGTTTGGAGTTAAGATTTGCTTTTTATTCGTTTTACTTTCTTTCTGTTTATTTTTAGTGGTGTTTTTTTTTCTTGTCGTTGCTGCGACTTTTTTCAATGAGCGGTACATGATGTGATGAGTTTTGGTGTGAAGCCTCGATTTGCTGTTTGAAGTTTTCTGTAGGTCAACATTTACTCTCGCTGTGAATATTTGTATACTAAGAATAGGTGCCAGTGCCATGCTGGCGCCTGCAATGCAGGTAAAAAACTGATCATGGATGAATCAATACATTGTAGCTACATGACAGCACTCCAGTGCATGTGAATCTTTCTCTGATTTGGAGCTACGCTGTGTTTATGGTGATCATTCACCGTTGCTATGCAACCACTAATCAGATTTGTAATTTTCAATAAAACGACTTGAACTCCACCAATTAATCATTGTTGATTTGATTAAATTCTACTTTTTCTGCAACTCGCTCATGCCAAAAAACAAAAGATATCTTATGCACAGGATAGGCAATATGCCATGCAGGGAGCTGAGCTTGCCAGCATGGAGATCATGACTTACACTTTCACTGTTGTAAGAATCATTCTGCAAAAATACCTCTCTGCATATTTTTGATTTTCTGACAGGAACGTCTGTTTTTGGGCTAAGCTTTATACTAAAATCTGTTCGCACGATGCTCGTAGTAGAGTTCTTGGTAGAAGATGCTTGGCTTCAAAGTCAAGGGTTAAAATAATTGATTTGGGATGGAAATTAACTGAAACTTCCCTTGTCTCATGGTAGGGTGAGGTTGTTTTATTGGGTGGCTAAGTAGCCCCCCCGCCCCCCCCCCCAAAAAAAAAAAAAAATCTTTAAAGACCTGTTGTAATCCTCTGTTCCAATTTGCTTGCAGGTATTGGAGACGCTACATGCTCCAACTTTTCTATAGAGCTGTCAGTCATAAACCGAAACAAAAGCTACCATTGCCTCGAATCCTGATTAATCACAGGTACCCCGCTGCCTTGCTTTCCACGAGCAGAAACAGCTTATTATCTCATAAAGCAGGCGCACATGTTGATATTGCGGGTTTGTGTTGGTTTGACGAATAGTATCCGTCTTTAAGTACATCCATCGGTAGTTGGTCCCTAGCTAAGAGTTTTCTATTACGACATAACATTAGAAAGCTATTGTTGTGAAGAGTTATTCAAGCTTCCCAAGAAACAAAAGAAAGTCTGCTTTTCCAGACCTTTGACTATTTCCTGCGAAATCTGCAATTGATTTCACTGTGTGGGTTTGTAACATATGGCACGGGATAAAACTGCACTCACGTTGCATTGTGCTATTCAGTATGGCAATGAGAAAACTTGAATGAAACTGCAACTCAGAGAGTGTGCACCTTCCTGGGTAAAAGCAGCGGTACTGACAGCGATTATTCCCATGCTGGCAAGTTCAGGCTTGCCGCATGGCTTATAGTCTATCCAGTGCGTAGGGCAGTGTTGTTTTTTTGGTAGGGGAGAGCTACAGAAAAAGTAAATTTTAATCAAATCGACAATGATTGGTGGGATTCAATTGGTTTTATTGAAGACTACTAATCTGATTAGTTGTTGCATAGCTAAGGTGAATGTTCACCATAAACCCCACGTGGCTTCAATCAGAGTCATGTAACTACAATTTATTGATTCATAGGAGATCAGTTTTTGGCCTGCATTACAGACGCCAGCATGGCATGTAGTGACAACTATTCCTAGTATAGGCTGATGTCGTTTTACATGTAAGCATTAACTGCACTTCATACGGTCCGATATATATGCTGAGTCTATCTACCGTAGATATACGAACACAATTGACTAGCACGAATGTTCGAATCAGCCAATGTCCAATTTTCGACTATTGTAGTGTTAGTTTTGTTCCTAAAAAATCAATCTTCCTGTATAATGTAGCCACAGCAAGCTGTATATCTCAGTTTAGTAGTCTCAATCAGAGAGATGCAATACCATACCATATCTGTCTCAACAACTTATACTCTCAGTTCAGTTGTGAATTGCACCCCAATGTTTTGTCTTTAATAGAACATTATTGCTAAATTTCTTGCTGTCAAATGAACATACTTGGTTTATTTCTGCTTACGGAAAGTGTCGTCTTCGGTCGATTTAATTAAGTGCGCGATTCATGTTCTCAGGGTTTGGGGGATGTACTATGAAGCTGTACTGACCAACTTTTGTCAGGTCCCCTCAAGTAGCGAGCTCTCCCTATTTTCTAAACATGATTGAAACACTCCAATCGTCCTTGTTTTTCACTACATACTGTGCTGAAAGTCTATATCCTGTATTGTGTAGGGAAAGGTACCGATATTTTACTTAAAAATATGATAGTTAACCTGTTTACAACAGTTTTTGCTTGCCGTATTCGCACGCTTTAATTTTTTGTGTGTGTTCATTCCTCCTGCAGACGGCAGTGATCGAAAACACGTATGATGCAGACGTTGCATCAAGGTGGGGTGCCAAAATTGTCACAGGTAAGTAAGTTTTAACTTCAGAAACGCTTGTATAGTTTGCAATGTTATCTCAGAAACAAATGTTGAGGCTATGGTCTGAAGACATTTCGCCGATCAAAGGCATGTAATGCAGCTCAAGATTGAAAACATAGCTAAAGAGAGACAGGTGTAAGAAGAAACATTTCTAAGAGGTGGTTCGTTATTTTAGCTGCGCTCGTAGTATTGTACTATTGTGTACAATTGATGAACTGATGGTTGACTACTGCTGTCAGTTGATAACGCATTAGGGTTTAAGGGTTTTATTTATTTATTATTTTCATTCGAGTAAGCTCTGTACAATGTATAACAGAGTTCGGTAAAGAGTTGATTTCCACTTACCAGGCACCAATGCTCTGCCCTCGTATGAAAGTAAAACATAATACTCATCACTTGACGTTCAGGACATGTCACATTGACAACAGCAGCAGAAACATATACCAACATGAAAAGCGACGGGATAAACATTTCAGCAAGGAGAAACAAGCTAAACGTTTTGAACATGCCCTACGAGTATTTTAGGACACGGTTTGGTAGAATCGCGCCTTAAAATCTAGTTTTGTCCATCCTCGTCCAGTGTGCGTCCTTTATGTCTGCCGAGCCAGAATGATTGGTTCATCACAAACTCGTCCTCTTTTAGCTTTTTGGACCAATACATTAGATCACACCTTCTCATTTCTATTAGTGAATTATTTTCAGATAATAGACGGACAGAAATAGACAACGAATCGAAATATATGACGAATACTAACACATGTCAAATTTGCATTAGTTAAGCAGGAATAGGTGTTTGTTGCCTAGTAAGCTTCTTTTGTGGCATTTAATGTTCTTTTTTCATTGCTGGCCCGCGGTGATCAGTTCGTTCGCATTTATGTGACTTCATTTTCAAAGGACATTTAAAGTATTTCTAAATGCTTATGACTGGAATCATTGGACATTGTTAAATTGCACTTACCAATTTGATTTGATAATGAGTGCAATTAGTTGATCCGTGGTACAGTTATAGCTTGAAACGCTTCTCATAGCACTGACGTCAGACGCAAAGCGATTTGATCCATCTTAATAATGGAAATTCGTTTAGTCTGATTTACTCTTTCTCATTGTTGGGACTCTGCACGGTATGGAACCGCCGTCTACGTAGGCAATTTTAAGTTGACGGTAATTCCTTGAAAAATGCTCTTGAGTTCCTAACTTTTCGTTTTCATTGCCATGGTAAAAATACCTTCTCTGCTGGCAACGATACACGTATGAACATGCTTGCTTCTGATCCTTTCTGACCAGTAATCCTACCCACGTCATCACTGCAGTTGACATCGTTGTCATGTCTTACTTGTCTACACATCGATACTCTTTAAAGGGGAACTAAGGTCAAAAATGAAATTTTAGTAGATGGTAGAGCTCATTCCAATATGACGTACAGTTTTTAT